>CASHTH010002804.1:0-27274 GCA_030341885.1 Geodia barretti | reverse complement strand
GTAGCAGAAGGTATTATGAGACACTTAGCTCTAAACAAGGAGTACTTGCAGAAGCTTAGTCCAACCACAATTTTCATAGGTTTAACAGTTAAACTAACTCCAATTCTCTGTAACTAATCGTAATGATCAGATACCCCCAGTACTTGACAATTTTGCATTAATATTTAATTTAATCCAGCAATGCATTTATGAGACAATGTATAGAATATGAGACAGTTCTGACATTGCATACAGGCCACATAAGCTGTTGATTTCTATAAAAGACACCGCACGCAGAAGACAACTCATTAGTATGCATGCCATGGTGTATGGTGTGCTGACTCAGCCATACACTCACATGTGGTGTATGAGCCCTCATACACCATGGCATGCATACTAATAAGTTGTCTTAGTGCGCATTCCTGTGGTACAAATTGGTTACACTACACCGACTGGACGGTTTAGTGCATACACTACTCGTGCTGCGCACTCGTAGTGTATGTCCACTAAACCGTCTCGTGGGCATAGTGTAACCTATATTTACTTTTTCAGAAAATTAAGTCCATAAAAGGAAAACTTAACCCAATACAAGGTAGGTTTCCACCAAAAATGGGAAACTTAACCATTTTTCATAATACCATTTGAAGAGAGAAATAAAGTGGTATGCCAAGGAACAGAAAGAAAGTGGGGTCATGGCTCGGGGTACTTTCTGCCACACCTCTTCCACAAACGCGTTGAACGAAAGCATGTACTTAATAACACATTGGCAGAGAATTTAAAAAAGCAGGATAATTATAAAAATCCTCTTAGCATTCGACACACTCAGAACACACAAACACATCAGGAACATCATCTGCAATAATATTTAAACAATCAAAATGGAACCATCTTTCACACTGGTCACAACAGATCCATCGTGACCCCTCTTCTGACTCGTCTTGCCCCCTATGACAGAGTGGACAAGTTTCAAGTGAGATATCCATCGCAGCAAATGCCTCAGGAAGGGACCTGTTCTTCTTTCCCTTTCTTGCACTTCGAAGGTTTTTATTTTTCTCCCTTTGTTGTTCACGTTCCACTCTCCTTTGCCGGGCCTTTTCGGCTTGTTTCTTCTTTAAGCCCTGCAGTACCTCATCTTCTGTTATGCAAACAGCTCCTTTGCTAGCCCCTTTCTTCCTTCTTGCAGGAGGCTTAGGCAGGGTAAGGATTTCGCTGAGAACAGGTGAGGTTTCGCTGCTGGACGGAGAGCTTCTCAGAGGAAGTTACTGATTCCGTATGATAGAGCTTCAAACCTTGTATTCTGGGTCATCCACATCATAGCCCGCGCCTCCTCGTGCCTTTTTTCGAAGAGTTCAATCTTCTCCGGGGGAAAAGGAGGATGGTCCTCCTCCACTTCTTCAGGACATGGAGTCTTGACACCCCTTGAAACTGTAAGTGCTCTGTCGCTAACCTCCCCAGGATTGAAGGGCTGTATCACGCAATTTCTAAACCCACTCATCACATTCAGTGGGTTGAACGAACGAGGCCATACTTGACCTATGAGTGATGCAAGTACGTCAGCAGTAACAACACGGCCTGGTTGCTCCATAACATACTTGTGACATGCATTGGAAAAAGCAGCCTTAAAGGATTTGAAGACTCCAACATCTAAGGGCTGTAGTATATGTGTGGTATGGGGGCGGAAGACAGAGTAAGTGAATGGAATGAGCCTTTGCTAAAAGCACTAAAGTGCAAACCCTCGGCGAACTGCGCATGCGCCGTACCGCTAAATTGATGGGCTGGGCTTATTAGTATGCGTTTACTCGTGATCTCCCGCTAGTAGCTCGCGGAGAATCTGACACTGGCTAGCTACAGTAGTAGATAGCACGCGGGAGTCGATACACGCCCTTCGTTGTGACTTCTTGTGCCTCCGTGGTACACAGAGCAAGCGGATCAGGTCGAGGTAAGCTAGTGCTAATTAGCATATTGGCTTGTTCACTTGGTTTTCACGCCATAACTTCTGAACGCGGCACTTTTAGGAAAATCGCCATTTTTAAAATCAAGCCAGTGTAGCGCTGAACCCGTTGGTGTCGCTATTTTACCTGTTTGCTGCGCGTGGTGGCAGAAAACGTGGTAACGGACGGACGGACAAACCAACCCTCGCTGCGCATGCGCGCTGAGGGTTAATCACCTCAATGCTAATATGAGAATAATGGCCATCTTGGATCAAAGGCACTGGCCTAGCTGGTGGAATTCGAAATGTTGAAACCACTGCAGAAAGATTTCCTTGGTCATCCGCCCACTGTCAGTGACCATAAACACTGTGCCAGGAGGAGCACCAACCCTCATGGCATCAGGAACACTCCGCTTCCGAGGAAATACCATCAGTGGGGGGAGACTTACACCTGAAGCTGACACACAAGCCAATATTGTGTGGTTTTTACTTCTTTCACCAGCAGCAATACTATAAACATTCTTCCTCCCAACCATGGCTACAACTTTACCAGGCTTCGTTGATGCCTGTCTCGTCAGCATTATAAACCTGCATAGGTCATCAACGACAGTTTTGTTGGAACATAAGGCCTGGCAGTATGAGAGTGGTTGGGGACTACGGAGAGTAAGGTAAGGATGACGACTTTTGACACCTTCATACCACCCCCGCCCAGCACACTCATCCTTGAAAGGGTGTTTCTTCCCTGTCCCATAACATCCTCACGTGATAGACCGTACCCCATATCCGCCATTTCTACCATGTACTTGGCTAGAAGATCCTCCTCCTCCTTTGAAAGGACACAGTTGGCGGTCCAGGCCTTGCGTCCATCTCCACCACTCCCATAACCCGTCTTCTCAGTGTCTCCACCGGGACATTCAATCCCCTGGATGCTTCACGATAGCCCATCCCATTCTCGTAGACGGCTTCTTCCTGACTCCACTGCTTTCGTTCACAACTCATTTTCACTGATTCGGAGCAGAAAACAGGGAAAACTTTAGGCGGCATGTGCTCAGGGATCAAAGGTCACAGGTTCGCGGGGTTTTTGCCGGACTCGGCGGATATACCACAGGTTGTGCAAGCCCCCGAACCTATAATAAGGTAATTCTAAAATACTGTCTCATAATTGCTGCTGCCTCCTATACCCTATACAGACCTTGTCTCTAGGACGAATCGTCTTCCAGCTCGATATTGCCTGCGTGGCAGGTAGAACAGCATACACCAGAATAGAGCGCTTCCTGCAGCGAAGGCAGCTCAAAAATTCTTCTTCCTCGCTCGCTGGCTGGCAAGTCGTTGTCACTGTCATTCAATTGTAGTTCCAGGTAACTCAGCTTCTTGTGGGAAGCAGTAGGAGGAGTAGCCGAACTACTTGTAGCCTGAGAACTTGAGGTAGAGTCCAGGGCCAAGGTCGACGACAAAGACGAAGTTGAGACAGCCAGAGTTGCGCTGCACGCAGAAGGATCGGTCTTAATGCGCTTTACGGTTGGAGGCTTACGCTTGGGCCTTCGTTTTTGTCCGGCTCTTAGTTCCTGGCAAGATACTGGGACAATGGTAGACGCTCCGGCTCCACAAGCCGTCGCTTTTCGACTATTACGTCATGCGGGTTACCACGGTTACTCACCATACTCGCTACTCTGATTGGTCCGGATTGGTTTAAACACAGAATGTTGATGTAGCGGTGCGGATCAAAGGAAAGGACCACGTGCCGCTATCCAAAACAGCTTCACTAGGCACGTAGCCTTACTAAATACAAGTAAATTAAAGAGCCTTCAAATTTAAAAAAGGCATATAAGGATGGGATACACGAAGAATGGTTAATGAGATTTGAGCATGCTGAAACCCCCAATCCCATCACACAATCCTATATTTCCCTCATCACTCCCCTTCCCTGCTGTTGACTCTGGCCAGCAACTCAAAACCACGCTATTGGTTCCACACTCATGAGTACCGAATATGTACAAAGTTGCCTCATGTAAAATACTTCACCAACGGGCACATGTGGCAAAACTAGATTTTCAAATGAAATCGCTCTAATGTGGCCGTTAATCGATGCCAGTTGGGTATTTGTGCGAAGGCTACTATAAAAGGCTTCAGCACTTCTCAGGTGCTGCTCTTTGCAATTTGATCAAAACTGTCTGGGTCCCATCTGCAGATTGTAGCTGCACACGAAACATGTCACATGTTCCACACGTATCGACTTTAGGGTACCCAAAACTCAAATTGAAATACTTTAGGTAAAACGAATAAGTAACAAGTTGGGCATTTGCATCCGCCTCATTCTTCTCTAAAGAACAGCTGGTGCGTGTCATATAGGATGCTTGGAGATCTTGAGCAACTGACATGCTACCTACATATAATACTCGAAAATCATCGTATCAAAATCCAGCTGGAGAGTCTGTTTGGAGCTCATGTAAGCACAGCAACTATATGCAGGACTCTGCGATCAATGGGTTGCCCGTCAGGTTATGTGATGTGTCGCTATACAGCGCTCAGACGCCCTTGGAGGATGCTTAATGGCTGAAATATCCATCTATGATCCTCAAATATTTGTGTGGATGGATGAGACGGGTTGCGATCTGAGGAACACTACGTAAATATGGATACAGCTAATGCGGCATTCCAGTTTGTGACTACCGCCTGCTAGTTTGAGGAAATCCATCCTCTGCAATACAAACCACCACGAAAGATGCTGTTTTTGGCAGATGTCTCTATGAAAATAAAGCCCACTTGGAAATACAAGATATAGACTCTGCATTTTACGCAATGTGATTGGTCAATTAAACAAGGTTTGCCCACATGTATGCATTTTCCACAAGCGCCATTTTGCACAAATGTTATTTACTTTGCTGTATAGACCATATTAGTGCAATGCTGTGATGTGTTTTCTTGTGCAGGTGACAGCGTCAGGTGATACTACCATTGGCCAGTGGGATGTAGTTAGGGGTGAGTCAGTTGCTACCTACAAGTCTCACACAGGCAGTGTAAAAAGTGTCGATGTAAAGAGAGATGAACCAAGTGAGCCATATACATATTATACTGTACTCATGTACATATCTTCCTTCTGTTCTGTCCTGCAAATCATGAAGAATACTTATTGTGTACAATTTTTCTTTGCAGTCAATGTGTATTATCTTCTTACTGTTTGCCTTGTATGCAATTATAAGAGCAAGAAATAGTCTTTATGTGTGCGTACTAGTGCCGAACTCTGATCTTCATGTGAATCCGTCTGATATCTAATTCTTGCAGCTATGTTAGTGTCAGGAGGTAGGGATGGCAGCATATATGTGTGGGACACACGGGTGCTCCTCCAGAGGTAATTTAAGTGTTCACATGCAGAAAAATCTGACACATAATTGTGAGTATGAGATTTTAGGTACCAGTTGTGTGGCGAGAGTGGATGCCATGGAAGATCCTTAACCCACCACCCCTTTTCTCAAGGCTGGGCATACGTATATCCTGCTCTCATGTTTTTATGCAGTGCATAATACAATTGCTGTGTTAAGGGGATGTGGACACTGCTATACACATAATTACAGAGTAATGTAAGCGTGTAAGCCCTGGCACAGATAGTCATTGTCGAGTTCATGCGCAGAAAAGCCCAGAGAGAGAGAGAGAGGGCGGGGTTACACAGCAGGAGACAGCTACTGACTGGCATACACCAGCTATGTACGAGCTGGTCAATTTCACATAGAGTACACACGAAAGCGCTTTTTGCTACCCATGAATAATGGGTAAGTACCAGTAAGTTCTGCCTTTGCCTTACTACCTCACCTCATCGTTTTATGCATGCATGCTTAGTTGGAGTTGGGCACACTTTGTGGTTAAATAACCTGCTTTTACATGAACTGTGCCATCTTTGAGGTTTGCCTTTGTGTTGCATTGTTTGAGGTTTGCGTTTGTGTTGCACTGTGTGGGATGAAGTTACTTGGGGTTGTGCATTCAGTCCGTGTTGCTCCCACTGCCTGGGTTAGAGTGAGAAACTTGCTCCTTGTAAGAGTACGTGTGCAAGCAGATCAACGTCTGTGGACTTTCTTTGCAACAAGAGTTCGCACTTTAGTGCTTTCATTGAGTCCAGCATTTCCTTTAAACACCATCTGTTTGTTCCTTTGCACTTTTAGCACTTAAGTGCCTTTATTTTTTATTTAGGCTCCAGGCATCGACCTGTGAATCATGTTCGAATGGCACATAGATGGACAAGAGCATCTCCACCAGCAAAAAAGAGAAGATGCTCAGTCACAAAAACTGCACAAGTTAGTAAACACAGCAACAATGAGGGTACAATTCTACATTATTGTGAATTTATAGACCTCAGATTTACAGTATGGCGTCACATCAGTACTTTTCCATGGCCTTCACAAGGTGGCATCATGTGGAGCTGCAGATGGGTATGTTAATTTTATCAAAACGGTCTGTCCAATCGCTATACTGGACTATTGGACTCATGCGTATTACACACTTGGGGGGCATGCACGGAAAGGTCTGTGACCAGGCTGTAGCAGCAGTGTCAGTTTGTTGCTCTATAAATACCAGCCATTTTAGACAAAGCTAGCCTCAACAGTCCTGCTTCGAGCAAGTTCATGCCACTACGGTCTGCTGGAGACACAAGTGCTGGTGTGGTAAGCTGCTGCTCGTTAGCCACGAAAGTTAGGAGGAACGTAGGATTGCAGCTCTAGGTATCACTGTTTTGCTGCATCTGTGAACGTACACAGAGAAGACGAACAAACAGATGCACACACATGCATGCCACCACACAAAGATAGGCGGACTAACCCTTGCTGTGTAAAAAAGTGCAAACCCTAGGCGAACTGCGCATACATGATACCACTAATTGATTGGCTGGGCATTTGTATGCGTTTACTCGTGGTCTCCTGCTAGTAGCTCGCGGAGAGTCTGACACGGGCTAGCTACAGTAGTATATAGCATGTGGGAGTTGATACACGCCATTCGTTGTGACTTCTTGTGCCTTCAAGGTACACAGAGCAAGCGGACCCGGTCGAGGTAAGCCTGTGCTGATTTGCATATTGGCTTGTTCACTTGGTTTTCACACCATAACTTCTGAAAGCGGCACTTTTACGAAAATCACCCTTTTAAAAATAGAGCCAGTGTAGCGCTGAACCCGTTGGTGCCGCTTTTTTACCTGTTTGTTGCGTGTAGTGGCAGAAAACGCAGTAACAGACAGACAGACAGACAGAGACGGACGGACAGACAGACACACACACTTACGAACCAAGTACAGTAAACCTCGCTGCGCATGCGCACCGAGGGATAGTTAGCTATAGTTGTAGAGGGGATAGTCTCACATAATCCCAGTGAGGGGCTGGATCCATGAGACTAGAAGGAGTCAAACATATACACCCTCAACGTTTTACCATTACTAGCCCAATTCGACATGACTCAGCAGCACGCAAGGATGAAGACTGATGCCCACACAGGCAAAGACGAGAGTGTGCACAACTCAACATGTTACATACTGCACATGCGTACATCAGTCCAGTAATCAAGTCCATGCGTACATCAGTCCAGTAATCAAGTCCAGGGATTGGATATACCCCAAAATGATTCCGCCCCTTAAACCTCTACAGTTGAAATTAATTCGTAAAAATGATATTTCTGTCTATTCTACTTACACTGCCTGTTCATCTTTTATTAGGAGTGTAAAGTTGTGGGATTTGAGGAGAACCTACAGTATATGTAGGCTAGAGCCTCCTCTCAGCTGGTACTCATTCTCTCCTGTTGGAGAATCTGGAAGACGATTCGGTAAGAAAAGAGGAGCAAGCAAACCTAGTGATGTGCAATTAATTGTGGTGTTGTCTGTAATCATCTTTGGACAGGATAAATATTTTATGCAGCATGATGTACATACGCATGTTATGACTTATTCAAATGATTTCTGTAGGGTTTACCTCACTGACATCAGATCCCTGGCAGAGCTCTTTGTTTGCTTCCTGCACTAACGACATGTAAGTGCACTGTTAATAGTGCTATTTGTGTCAAATGGCACAATACATGTATATACCAGTGCACATGCTTGATAAAGATTTGTGTCTTTATGCTCATTAGGCTACTACATAACATACGGACAAGTTAGGCATGATGACCCAATGAAGTGGAAAACCGTTGCTTGCTTTAAACTAGTATATAGCAGTGAATGCTGTGCATTTTTTACGAGTGGGAGTGAGCTAACTGAGGGTGTGTTCCATATGTGTGGAAACATGGTGAAAGGTTGATTGGAGTGCAAGAACCAGGTTAGCATGATGTTCAAACAATGAAGTTGGTTAAATAGAAACCATAACACTGTGCATAATGATAGCAGGTTTATAGTCGATCAAGGACAATTGCGCTGTAGGTCGTAGTATTTCATTGAGGCTTAACTATTTAGCACCATGTTTGAGGAAGAGATTGGTGGAGACTCTATCTTTTGCACTTGTGCTCTTGTGCTGTCTCGGAGGCAAGACGTCTTCTCCGAGCTCTATGTGAAATGCCGAATTCACACATTCCATTTGTGTTGTTGCCTTTTCATGATGGTAGCTACTGTGTTGTAGAATCACATTGTAGAATCACATAAGCATTACGGTTGTGTGTGCTTGTCCACATTACAGAGAAAATGTCCTCATTCTGATGACTAGGTGGAAATTGGATAACTTAAGGTTAAGTAGTAGAGGCTGCACCATGCACTCCCAGCACAATCGGATCATCTCTCAGTAAACCTGATGTTTTGATCTCACGCTGCCAGTTCAATAACGCTTGCTGAATACTACTTTGCCAAACAGTATAATTTTGTGATTACTAAGAGAGAGGAAACACTTTTGGGGAATAATCTTTGTCTTAATAGACTTTTCATCTTTCTCGTGGGGCGTGGGGCTGGATTATTCATTTGAATGATTATCTCTCCTCTTTTGCTGTTCAGATTGGTACATCTGAAATTGAGCTACAGGTAAGCTTAAAGCAGGCCAGAATCAGTAGTGGAAGATCGTTCCAAGAACAAGTATGCCAAAAATACCCCAGGGGCCCCTGTTTGCCTCATATATTGCACGTAATATCTGATTTCCAAAAGAGAGCTTAAACACAGTGTGAAAAAGAAAATGAAAAGGAGGAAAACCAACTGCTGCCAGGAGTCAAGCACAAGCCTAGTGACCAGTTACCCAGTCAGTATGCACTGAGCCACAACTCGCTGACAAAGCCACTCCCCGTCATTCACTTTTTAGTACACACATTGACCAAGCACGCTAAGCAATGCTGTGCAGTACAATTCCCACTTCACATCTGCATTCTTTCGCCCCTGGAAACGAGGGGCGCATTAAACAAAAGTGGATCAGCCCCGCGAGTAAGAGTCTGGCTCTTAAGATCTCCTTCGTAAATATCAGGAACTCTTTTGCATAATCTCTCCTCTGCTTTCTTCTTCACCATGCTGATTGATGTTAAAATGTGATATCCTTTGACATCCTTTTCCTGGCCACTCTTCTTTGCCTTCTTTTTTTACCTTGTGTTGATTTTGTGAGTCAAGTGTTCTGCTTTGCCACCTGAACCTGTCCCCAAGGAGCTTAGGGAGTTCTAAGAATGTCCGTGTACAGTGCAGAAGTATCCTCCCCTGTGCTGGCTGAATGGGTGGCTACTTATCCTTCCCTACCCTTCCCCTGTCTTGCAGCAATTTAACTGTATCAGCAAATCTAATTGTAGAAGGGATGTGGGGACACAATTATAGACAGTTTGTTGTTAGTCATTCCTAAATAACACCCGTCTCTTTGTCCCTGTGTGATTGTTCATTTTTATGTCCGTATTTTTTTGCTCTAGAATTTACCAGTACAGCACCTCCATGCTCAAATCAGACCCAGGTTAGTCTCTATATTTTATCTGCATGTAATGTTATGTATATACAGCAGACACGAGAGGCCAGTAGAGTTAGCAAAATAGTACAATCTCTTTATCGAGCTCAGTTACATCATCGACGACTCATACACCTCAATTACGCAATATAACAATGCACTACATTGCTGCAAGACTGTAATGTGCATTTTAGTCTATTTAACCCTCGGCGCACATGCGCAGTGAGGGTTACAGTACTTGGTCTGTCCGTCTGTTACCACGTTTTTTGCCACCACGCACAGCAAACAGGTCAAATAGCGACAGCAACAGGTTCAGCGCTACACTGGCTTTTTTTAAATGGTGATTTTCGTTTAAAAGTGCCACGTTCAGAAGTTATGGCATGAAAAGCAAGTGAACAAGCTTATATGCAAATTAGCACAGGCTTACCTCGACCAGGTCCGCTTGCTCTGTGTACCTTGGAGGCACCATGAAGTCACAACGAATGGCGTGTATCGACTCCCGCATGCTATCTACTACTGTAGCTAGCCCGTGTCAGACTCTCCACGAGCTACTCTAGGGGGAGACCACGAGTAAACACATACTAATAGCCCAGCCCATCAATTAGGGGTATCACGCATGCGCAGTTCGCCGACGGTTTGCACTTCAGTGCTTTTCATTAACCCTTGGCGTGCATGCGCAGCGAGGGTTATGGTACTTGGTTTGTAAGTGTGTCTGTCTGTCCGTCCATCTGTCTGTCTGTCTGTTACCACGCTTTCTTCGACTACGCGCTACAAGACAACAAAACAGCGATACCAATGGGTTCATCACTACACTGGCTCCATTTTTATAAAGGCGATTTTCGTAAGTAAGTGAACAAACCAAAATGCAAATTAGCACAGGCTTACCTCGACTGCCTCCGCTCGGTCTGTGTATCTTGAAGGCACAAGAAGTCACAACGAAGGGCATGTATCGACTCCCGCATACTATCTACTACTGTAACTAGCCCGTGCCAAACTCTCCGCGAGCTACTAGCGGGATGCAAGGCATAAAAAGCACAGCCCATCAATTAATGGTACCGCACATGCAAAGTTCGCTGAGGGTTTGCACTTTAGAGTGCTTTTCATTTGTGTCTGTAGTTGGTGCTTATGGTGGTCACAAAAACTCTACATTTTATGTGAAGTCAACAGTCAGTCCAGAAGGAAAGTGAGTGTCACTTCATCACTGCTGAACATTTATGCAGTGTTTTTCTTACAGGTACTTACTCTCTGGATCAAGCTGCAGTCGGGTATTCATCTGGTACCTTGATGAGCCACACCAACCTCCCACTGTGCTCAATGGACACAGCAAGGAGGTTACTGCTGTTTGCTGGAGCCCTGCCCTTACTGAAGTAATCCCCACACACTCTTGCACTCAGAAAAATAGCAATACGCATTTGGTACTAGTTAACCCTCGGCGCACATGCGCAGTGAGGGTTACAGTACTTGGTTTGTCATTCCGTCCGTATGTCTGTCTGTTACCACGTTTTCTGCCACCACGCGCAACGAGACAACAAAATAGTGATACCAACAGCTTCATTTCTACACTGGCTTGATTTTACAATAGAGATTTTCATAGAAGTGCTGTGTTATGGCATGAAAACCAATTGACAACTTGAACAAGCCAATATGCTAATTAGCACTGGCTTACCTCCGCTTGCTCTGTGTACCTCGGAGGCACAAGAAGCCACAACAAAGGGCTGTGTATTGACTCCTGCATGTTATCTACTACTGTAGCTAGTCCGTGTCAGACTCTCCACGAGCTATGTACTAGCGAGAGACCATGAGTAAACGCATACTAGTAAGAGCCCAGCCCATCAATTAGTGGTACCGCGCATGCGCAGTTCGCCGAGGGTTTACACTTTAGTGCTTTTCATTAAAGTTTAATTCAGCACTGTTTACGTTTGATGCCACATTATTTGTACATTACACCCAAGAACAGGTGTTGGATAATGCATGTGTCAACAACAAGATAATGAGGTAGAAAGGCAACGCAAAGCAAAAAAGTCAACTACACCCAGGACAGCTGTTTCATTTGAAGGAAAATAAGAGCTGCCCTGGGTGGGATTTTAACCCACGACACTGCTTTCTAGGCGAGCACTGTATGTGTGTCAAAATAATTGGTGAGCGAAGTGTGCCCACCTAGTAGTCTTCTGAATTGCACATACAGTTGTTGCGGCCACTGCACATACTGTAATGTATTGCATAGTTATAAGTACTCACACGAAAAATTTAACTGATTACATTCCCTTGCCAAAATGTTTGCATTTTTGCTAATACACTCACCATGATGGTAATATCAATGTTACCCCAACAATGACAACAGCTATTGTTTTTGCAGGTTGTGACCTGTTCTGACAACAATGACTTGAGATTATGGTATGTTATATAATTACATTTTTTGTGAGGTTATCAACGTTGTGTCCAATGTGAAATTCGCAATAATATGGTAGTAATAATGCTCTATGGATTCCACATCTGTTAACAGACTCATTGAAACCTACACAGTAAAATTAGTTTAACCAGCATCTTTGTAGCAATAGCAACACTGGAATGTAGTGGAGGTATAATATAATGTGACCCTGCATCAAAATGCACTCAGATCATTGAGCTTCAACTGAACCTATAGTTTCTAGTCACACTTCCTAACACAACAAATGGTGCATGGTGGGTACGAACGTAGATGTGCCAAGAGGAGTATGATGTGGATGGCAGATCTTTCAGTCTTTACCTTTGCATACACAGTTATTACAGTAAATTTCTGCTACCCAAAGTTAAAGCTTTAATCTTCTCACCTGAAATTATCTTCTAATCGTGCTGTGGCTAATACTTCACAGGAGTGAGATAGTTATGACATATAGCCTATTGCTGCGTGCATAATTGAACCTCCAGATCTATGTAATTATGATTATAAAACAGGGGGAGGTATCCCAGCAACTACATTAGTGAATTCCCTTGCCTTTTACTGCGGGCTTTTCCTCCTCTGCAGGAGAATCAGGCAGAGCAGAAATAATGCCCCAGTAGAGGATTTGGTAGGAACTGCAGGTGTCTATCATGGGGAAGGTAAAGTCGAACCGCGCAAGGCACACTTTGGGGGTCCTTGTAGAGAGCTTATCCTTCCTAGAGAGGGTCTCTAAAATGTTCATATCCCTTCCTAACCAGTAGCTTACTAACACTTTTTTGACATGATAATGGTAAAGTTCTGGTGTTATGTACATGGTGTGGTCGCTTCTACATATTCGTCTGTTAGAAAGTGGCAGCAATGCCCAAGGGGATGACCAAATTCTGCATTTTCTCTATATGAACAAATTGGCAGCTTGTTTGCTCTTAGATGTATCATTTGGGGATCTAGTTTTATCAGGCCTTGTCAAACTGCCATAGTAGAGTGTTGCTTTTTCACACACTAAGTTTTCAGGGGCACAATAGTTGTGGGTGACTCTTCTTGTGGCTTAGCAGTACCTTAATTGTGAATGATTCTCGAAGCCATCCCAGTTTGCACAACTCTACTATGCGCAGTTTGACCAGACTCCCCCTTTCTACTCAGTAGCCAGACTGTTAGAGAGACACATTGTATTGTTCAAAGGTTAGTGGTGTCCTTTCGGTTTGCAATCAGGGGCAGTATGACCATCCAAACCTCCACCCTTTTTAGTGTCCTAGTTATTGGTAGAATAAAAGCAGCATTTCTTCTGTTTCTAGGTCACTGCAAAGCAAGATTGGCGGTAAAGCATCAATCCGAAATAACTGAGCCACTGACCAAGAAGAGAAAATCCAGTATAACCACTCTCGGAAGATATACAAACAGTTTGCAGTCTGAGACAGACACAATTGAGAATCATGTCAATAGTAGGACAAAGGCAATAGCTAATGCAGTGTCTCCAAGCAAAATCTTGCAATTACACAACTCATTCCAGTCAAAGCCAATATAAACTGATTATTTGCACGTTGTGAAATAATGTGCATCGATCAGTCATTTTCTTCGGGCTGCTATTCCTTGCTATTATTATTCAACTGCCTAAAAGACTAGTACTGGCATGAGGTGCTCTCTTGTGTCGCTCCGACTTACATTGTAAAGTGAATTGAAGAGCCCTTTCTTGACTTGAACTCTTTCACTACTGTTTTCGCATGATCAGAAATGCAGTACGTCACTGATGATTGACAGGTCATGCGAGAGTATTTTTCATGTGTAATTTGTAAACAATGCTGTTTACAATAGCCCCAGGTCGTACATTATGATTTAGACAGGGTGTGTATTGCAGCGTGTTTTTTTAAGTAGGTACTTTGTGTGTAAGGACACAAGTTCAAATGCTGCCTTCAGCTCTTTTCTTTTTTTATGAATTGCAGATGGTTAATGAAACTGCATGATAATTAATGAAAAGCACTAAAGTGCAAACCCTCGGTGAACTGCGCATGCGCGGTAGCACTAATTGATGGGCTGGGCTTTGTATCTTTACTCGTGGTATCCCGCTAGTAGCTCGCGGAGAGTCTGACATGGGCTAGGTATAGTAGTAGATAGCATGCGGGTGTCGATACACGCCCTTCGTTGTGACTTCTTGTGCCTGCAAGATACACAGAGCGAGGTCGAGGTAAGCCTGCGCTAATTTGCATATTGGCTTGTTCACTTGCTTTTCACGCCATAACTTTAGAACGCCAGTTATTATACGAAAATCGCCTTTTTTAAAATGAAGCCGGTGTAGCGACGAACCCGTTGATATCGCTATTTTGTTATCTCGTTGCGCGTAGTCGCAGAAAACGTGGTAACAGACAGAATGACACACTTACGGGACCACTACCGTAACACTCGCTGCGCATGCGCGCCGAGGGTTAACAAGTATTATTAGTTGTTGCCTGGGCCCACTGCCACATGGATATGCTGTGACAATGCTGAGGGCCACAGGTAGCTACGAGGGTTTTACGTTATTACAACTGTCGATCCCATGTGGTCACAAGGGAAAGCCCAAATTTGTTGCCTCCTACATAGGACTAGCTAGCTAGCAACCATGGTTTGTGTAAAGGTTCATAGTTTCATCTCTGTATCTCACTTCGTTTTTGAGGAACACTTGTCAAAAGTGAAGACAACAAAATTAATCAATGACTGATATGCATTTCCTCGACACATGCGTTTAGGATCAGACTATTATGTCACAATTAAGTGAGCAAGGTGTGAAAACACGAACTGCTCGCCTCACTCGCCAAAATTGCATTCCTCTGATTTTAATATGCATGAAGCATAAATTTTTTTGGGAGTGGGAGACGAACATTTTCAAACACTATCTTAATTTTGAGAGAAAGTACAAAATAAAAATCCATAGAGACACACACTTTGATGATGTATCACTATTTTGCATTTTCAGACATGTAATCCATACAGATGCACATTTCAAAGACGTATCGCCTCCATTGTGCCATTAGGACCACTAGGTTATCTCGCTCCCATTTGCCAATTAGGACTTGGTGATAAGACACATGTAAAAGTGTTTATGCAATATTGCAATTCTTCATTTTCTTCTGACGAGTGCAGTATAAAGGTTCCAAACGAAGGAAACTGCGTTCATAAACAGGACTCGATACTGCATGAAGAAAAATACACACTTACATGGCATTACACATAACAATGCGTACTGTACAATGCGTATACAGTGAAACCTTGGAAAGCGGACCCTCCCTAGCGCGGACACTGCCCCTAGAGCGGACAGTTCTGCTGCCCCTGATTGTAATATTTGAAATCTCCGAGGAGAGGACACCTCCGTACTCTGTAGAGTGGACACCCGCGTGGTCCCAATGCACTAGAGCCCATCCTCTGAAAGCAGACAGCTGGCTGGCCGCACCCTCATGACCACACCTACCCGCCCACTACACTTTGCGTGTGCTCAGCACCCGTATTACGATACAAAGTTACCAAAAACATGTCCAGAATGCCAGTTATCAACAATATCTATCTACATAGTGTTTTCGACCGTTGAGACAGTAATAGCATTGCCCAGTAGAAGAATACATAAGCAGTCTCCCAGTCTGTAATGGTCTTGATGACAGCAACTGGGAGAGTTCTTTCTTGGCGTAAAGTTGTTCAGGAGGAGCCCGAGGACGAGGATGATGATAAAGGCAAACGAATTAAGACTTCGCAGACGATAAATCTTACAAAGATACTAAGGGGTATATACAACAATTTCTGGAACAAGAAGGACATGTCGAAGAAGCTTTTAAATTGCGATCAATTATAGATAAGGTTTCATTTCAAAAACAAAACAAACCACACTAAATTCATGGCTTAACTGAAACTGTGTAACATGTGTTGTGATCTTATAAGTATTATTCACTGCAGCAATGCCTTGTGACATTTCCTTGTTAATTTCAGGAAGCCCTGCCACCCATAGTTGCATAGGAGTGCGATTATTCTTTGTTCTCATGCTGTGCTGAGACCACCCCGCACTTTAAATGAATGTAACAGCTCTTGAATCATTGGCAAAAATGCAAACTGTAGGGCATAAATGTCCAGCTCATCGCTGACATGAAAAACACCACACAGTCCTCCAAAAAATAGAAGGAACAGTAAAAAATTAAACGCATCCCGAAAAAAGATCACGTGTCTCTCAATCCTCTGATTGTGAATGTTTCGGCCAATGATCACACTAGACACCTCATCCAGCTCCTCTCTCTGGGTGTTCGAGCATATATTATGTGCCACAAAAACATTTTCACACCCCTTATCCATTCTCGCTCTCGAAGGCAGTCCAAATTCTGTTACTCCTTTCCGAAATGCACACAGCATTGTTTCAGCACGGCCATTAGTGGTCGCCTGCAGAAATATTACTAATCTGCTATATATATAGCCATCTATGCCTCCATGCACTACAATAAGCCAGCGGATCGGCTTGTGGTATCCGTCGATGTGCCGAGATCATTCGGTAGAGAAACTGAATATGTTCTACAATGCAGAACATGTCTAACCCGACATTCTACCCCTATGGGATCAACTCTTCTAGTGATTCTCTTAATCTTTTAAGGCTCGCTGAAATTCCTTCATTCTTAAGACGCCCATCCACTGACTTCTGTCCACTTTGAGGGAAGAAGGAGACAATTGAAAGGACTTTTCATCCAGCTCTGCATCTGCAACAGCGGAATACACATCGCATACATACTGGCAGGACCACCACTGTCGTCATCGTTGTCCGCTACCTCCAATGACCAACTGTTTCGGAGAGCACAGAAAATTTTACGCAGGTGGTTGAAAGGTGATTGGACTTCGCCAAGGTCAGTGAGTTTTGTTAAGAGGAACTTCGTTCTTCCAAAGTGGTAGGGTGATATCTACAGCCCACAGGTGACATTCAGCATCCACTATGCTCGTTGCAGCCGGCTCCCTTTACTTTTCTGCTGGTCCTCTGGCATTTCTATTGCTCGTGCTTGTCAGAGTTGTCATCTCCTGTTGAAGGCGTGCCTTCATTGTGTTTGATGTTTAGGCTGCACGGTCTTCACCAACATTTTTCACTTTGGACTACATGTGATAGATGATAGAGAAATCATGAGCACACAGGTTTGATAAACAATTGGTCTCATTAACCACACTGCTTCATTTTTGCCTTGGACTGGTACACCTTTAAAGAAGGTAACCTTTAAGATGGTTTTCTGAGCTATACAAAAAACTTACAAAGGAGATTCTTGATCAATCAAGGCATTATCCATCTTCATTCGTTTGTCAGCCCATCTTCTATTTTTTTTCACTTTCTCTTTCTCTTCTGGTTCTGCACTCGCTATTTTTTGCCAATTCTTCGAGAAGTGAGTAAGTGCACAATTGCACAGCTCTTTTATAGGAAGTGATCTGGAATGTGATTGATGGATAAGGCTGCGATGTAATTGGTCGATGCAGACGTTGGTGCGGATTCGATCTGCATTATAGTCTTAGCTCTCACTCCCCCGCACGACAAACTCGCTCATGAGCAGAAACACTGGAAGGCAATCTTCACCCTTGATTTCGTTTTTGCCTGCGTTGTTCGTAGTGCAAATGTGTTAAATTTACGCACTTCCTATTTATACAAAATACTGTGGGGAATTTTGAGCCGTCGTGTTGGTAAGTGAGTCTGTCTACGGATGTGGATAGAGAGGTACATAGCTGTTTCAGTAAATGGTCTCTCAGTACTTTTACGTCATTGTGCAGCACTTTTGTGCTGAGGACAGTTCGTTACAGGTAAAGCTACATAGCAGCCCCTTAACTTATGGCATTGTAAGTGAGTGTCGTGCAAGCACAGAAGTGTTGCATTTTGTACTCTTACTTGGTCTGTTCCTTACAGATGCAATGAAAAGTGCAAACCCTCGGCGCATTGTGACACGCATGCGTAAGTAAACGCATGCGCCGTACCACTAATTGATGGGCTGGGTTTAGTTTTAGATGTTACTCGTGGTCTCTTGCTAGCTCGCGCAATGTCTGACGCGGGCTAACTATCCTACTAGATAGCATGCGAGAGGCGATACACGCCCTGCGTTGCATCTTCTGGTGACTCCGAGGTACGCAGAGCACGCGGATCGATCAGACTGTGGTAAGGCATCCCGTCCGGCATGTATTGGCTTTTTCGCGATCTAGCTTTGCAACGGAGCAGTTTCAGAGAAAACCGTTTGAAAGTTCTGACCTTCATTGCCCGTTAAGTAGGTCATATCCTTTGTAAGACGAACAAACACTCGATGTAGAGTAACAGACACACACACACACACAGACAGACCCAACTACCGTACCCTCGCTGCGCATGCACGCCGAGGGTAATGATCTCAGATGTTGCAGACGATCCAGTCTACAAGGTGTGGAAGTTCATTGGTATTTCAATCAAGGTGTATTGTAAGTTTCTTGCTTAGGTTGGCCTGTTAAGATTTTTTTCTGAGCCTGAAGCTTCTTGCTCACGTGGTCCTCATGGCTTCTTGCTTGGTGCGTCCTCATGGCCTGAAGCTTCTTGCTTGGCGCGTCCTCATGGCCTGAAGCTTCTTGCTTGGCGCGTCCTCATGGCCTGAAGCTTCTTACTTGGGCTGGCTTCGTATCTTCCCCTTATATCATCTCATATTTGTAAGCTTTTTTTTTGTGGTTTGTTAACCGTGGCATTAGGAACTACGTATGAGTGACTAGTCGGTAAATAAGAACAGACCTACATCAAGCATGTTCAATTTGGCAAGTTTCCAGCAAGCAAGACTAGCCCGCCATATGGCAGAAACGAGAGTTTTGAGGTGGGAAGAACGTGGTGGTGTTTATTGTTCGGTAACTAGTCACTGTCTGTTCATTCCGCTAGCTTGCAATGGCTGCTATAGTGTTGCCAGCCTCGCGGCTAGCGCTGGTGGGCATGTCGGGGTACTCACCCTTAGCTTGTTTGCTCTAATTTTCACTGGTAGCCTCCACACCGCGGTCGACATTGGGTGTCCTGCCAGGTGTTATTCCGGCCCTACCGATGGCAACAGTAGCAGGTGGGGACGCTGTCTCCCTCTCTGGGCCTCCCCTCCCTGCCTCAGCGACACCTGCTTCAACATCACAGTGTCACCTTCTAGCGCCAGACGGCCTCGGGGAGAATCCTCGATGCAGCATCCTCGTCTACCGACGGTGGACTGGCATCCCTTCTGCTACTGGGCGCACCTCGGTTAGCATCAGCGGTGGCTACCGAGCGCGTCCTTCTTGTGGCCAACGGCATCCCCACCATCCCTAAGAATCTGCCGCTACATATTAGACGTGGGGAGTATGTCGACTTTGCGGACCTCCTGCCAGCAGTCAACGCGGCTGACGAGTCGTCAGCTCTTGGCGGCCAGATCGCCAGATCCCCTTGCTACCGGGGTACGAGGTGGTGTGCCGTCGCAGGCGTAACACAGGGAATAATTTATCGAGGTTCGCATCGCAGTGTGCGACACAAAATAGCTACTTATGCGACGCAAATCTAAGTCCTAGCGCAAAATGTTGCGATGCATTTTCTTTCGCGGTGAAACACGCAAACGAGCTAGCTATGCCAGGGAGAGTCTGCTTACCGAGACTACAATACAGCGAGCGTAGCACTGTCCTCGCGTACACAGTGCTGCGCTTACCCTGGCCAGGGGCGTTACTGGTGGGCATCAATTAGACTGGTACTCGTACGTTCAACGACAAGCACCGAAGCTTGTGTGCGGGATAAGACGTTGCTGGTGTGCAGCTACAGACAGTGAAAAATTAGGCGAAACAGGTTGATATCGTTGGGGAATGGCTGCGCTACGAAGAGGCGTCCGGGTTCGTTACGCATGTACATTGTGAGCTGCGCTCAAAGCACACGGATCGTTCATTGAAGTCTTAGAGTACCTATAGTCCATCTTTTGTTTGCTAATCAATATGCACGACTGCTATACAAGTTAATGATTGTGTAGCAGTTGCTGCTACGCAATTTCTAAGAAGTAAATTATACCCTGTAACATTTCTACAATTTTGGACTGCCTTCATCGTGTACGCGGCCGCAGTGGTGTCCGCAGACCCCTCGATGGCATTGGAGTTGCTGGCCTACGCCTTCACGGTCATCCGGGCCAGTCAGCATTTTGACAGTCTTCACTGGCGGGCCTACAACACCCACTTCCGCATAAACGCAGCAGCTTCGGGGAATCTTATGTGGTCTAATCTGGACACCGACCTGTACACCCGTTTATTCAGCCAACTGCATTGTGCTCCAATTGCGACAGCTCAGCCCACGGGGACTCGGATTGCCCACATCGACCCTGCCCATCAATAGGATCCCGCAAGGCCTCCAGCTCTGTGGAAGCTGCTCCAGCCAAAAGATGCCCGTGGCCAGCCACTTCGTGCTCGCAATTCAACGGGAGAGGCACCTGCTCCTTCGGGGAACCGTCACACGTGTGGGGTGACCACCCAGACCGATCACGCTCTTCATCGAAGAAAGTGTGACTGGGTGCCACAACGGCGATTCAGTGGATCATGTTTCCCTATTCTCCCTCATCTGTAGACGTGTTATGCCAAGACGTTGGTTTGTTCATGTCTTCCATATTCTATATCACCCTCTTGTGCATCACCCTTGTTGCGTACATGGACATCATTATTATGGATGAGTGCAGAGCGTGGGCATATAAGCAGGCACTCGTACCCAAACGGGGTCAGGATAAGATATTTATAATTCCACTCAGTTCTGTCTTCTTTCGCCTATCAGCAACAGCGCCGGTTTCTTCGCTCCTCTCATCGTACGTGGCTGGCGCCTAACTTCTCTATGTTCTACTCGTCAAGTGCACCCATTACGACCGGCCCGTCCGTTGCACCTTCCCCAGCTCCGTCCAGGCCGCTCGTCGATGATGTGGTGTCGCTCGTACTGAAGTCACTTCTTCGCTCTGTTACTGTGCTGAGGGGCCCGTCGGTTCCAGCGGCGCCCAGGAGCGGTTCTCTCCCTGTCTCGGCAGCTTCGGGTATGCCATTTTCTCCTCTTTTCAGTCCAATGGGGTAGTCGGTAGCTAGTGGAAGGCCTCGCGGTGAGCACCTCGCAGCCTTGGCAGCAGGGCTAATGCGCGAGGGCAAGCGTCTCTGCGGCATAGGCTTTGGCGGCGTAGGGTTTTTTATCAGCAGGGGAGGGCTTAGCGAGGGTGCTGCAGCAAGCTAAAGCGTGCAGCATGGTGGCAATGCTACCGGCGGCAGTTGTTCGAGTGGCACTAACGGCAGTTGTTGAGTGGCAGCAGCATCGGCAAGAGCATGGCGGGGCGCCACAGGGTAGCTGCGACGGAAGTCAGCGGCGGGAAGCATGCTGCCTTCCCGGGGCTAGTTGGTACAGCAGTTGGCGGTGTGCGTTTGGCCAGTTGCCAGCAGCGTTTTTCTTGTTCTCGTGCACAGGACTGGCCCCTGCAATATCGGCTGCAACCCTGGGCGGCATGCTTGCATCAATTCCCGCACTGCCAGTAGCGGCGTCGGGAGCATCCATCCCATCAGTTCTGTCAGCGGCGGGCATCTCCGACACGGCTACAGCGTGGATGGCGGTTTTGAACGTTATGTCGGGGAACATCGGCCAGGCAAAAACGCTGATGAGCGACCGGGTGTAAATTGGCCATGGCCTGCCAAAAGTGCCGAAATACCTTTTAGAGAGGATACAGTGGTGGGAATTCATCGATCTGGCGGAGCTTGTGCCTCCGCAGTCCGTCCACGATCACATGATCGACACCCAGGCGAGGTTTCACCCTGTTTGAGTTGATCCGCCTGAAACGGAAGCAGACAACGTACACGGTGTACGTCGCTGTGTTGCTTCAAGATTCCCAGAGCAGAGGAGTGAGGTTTTGGCATACCTGCTGACAATCATAAGGTGGCCCAGCAGTATGACGGGCTGCAGTGGAGAGCTTATGATACCCACTTTCGGGTCACCACCGCAGGGACTGGAAATAGAGAATGGTCAAAGGTGGACGTCGACCTGTACACCACGTTTTTTTACGGGACCAGCAAAGGCGGTGGCATGTTGCCACGTGTGCGATAGCACACAGCATCTGGCAGCGAACTTCCCCGGTTTTAATAGCACGACTAGTCGTTAATGTACGTCATCAGTCACTTCCGGATCTGTGTTGACTCTATATAAGTTGACATCTCATGTATCGCAGTTGTCAGCATTCTGTGTACCAATAAGTCGTTGAGCTAGCTGTGCAAGATACGACATTTTCTGACGATGAGTCGGGCATGGCCGCACTGTTAGGCCGTATCGAAAAGTTTGACGGTAGTAAGGAAGCAGTATGTCGAGCGCCTCGTGCACTCCTTTACGGCGAACGGGATCACCGACGGAGAAAAGAAACGAGCTGTATTTTTGTCGGTGATCGGGGCTACTATCTACAAGACTTTACGGAACAATGTCTCGCCAGAGAAACCCGGAGACAAGACCTATGCTGAGCTCGTCGATAAACTGTCGTAACATCAGCCTCATCTACAAGTTTAGTGTCTGTGCACACTGCCCCAATTGTTCATCCATCTCTGACTGCTCCGACGTCTGCATCCATGAATCCCTCAGCGAGGCCATTCATCCCGCAGTCCCTTCTCCCCCAGCACCCTCCTGCTACATCACTTCCCTCTTCCCCTCCTTTGCTGGAATCACATTCATCCATCAGCAACGCATCCTTCCTCCAATCTCAGGTTCTGGAACTCCATCGCCTGCTCTCCCAATCTATGCAGTCACCCAGACTGAGTTCAACATCAGACTCCTTTCCCTGGAAGAAGACCTTTCACGGCTGTCCTCCCAAGTTCAATCACTCTCTCAACGACTACAGGCATCCTCTACCCATTCCAGACCCCCCAATCGTGATGTTCAACCTCTGAACTCTTCTTCCCAGCACCAACGGTATCCATTGCTATCCCCAGTCATTCTACCCTCAGTTCAACCCACCATGCATCGCGAAGGCAGTACCCTCCCCCAAGGAGTCGGGCTAATTCCCTTCCATTCCGAGTAGTATGGGGCACTAGGAGAAGTGACTCATCGCAAGTTATCCTCAAAGCAATTTGCGCTCTCCTCCCTTAACTCAAGTTGGGACCTCATCACCGTCAAAGGCTCCACCCGACACAGATCCTCCCGACCCATATGGTGGTACACCATCATGGCTCCCACTGAAGTGATGGAGCAAATTACCCATGTGTGGCACATTCTTGAAGCTAAAACCTCATGGTCCCTCCGCCGTTCTCTTTCTGACCGTTCAGTCCATCCTCCCCAGTCACTGGAATCTCAGATCATTAACCCCACCCCTAACGATGTCCCTCCGCCCACGGCTCTTCCTTCAATGCCACCCCCCTCACCAACATCTGCCCAATCCTTTGCTACACCGCCACACCCCCCAACTCCACAAGAAGCTTTACGATGAATCATTCTATAACTCCCTCGATCTTGAACTTGACTCCCGTAGATTTTTCCAAACAATCCGGAACCATACTTCTCCCCTTCCCCGCAAGCTCGATACCAACCGCATCATAGTAGATGGCAGTGTGTTCGAGGGCCCCCTCATTCTCGAAGGTTGGGCTCTCTACTTTCAGTCTCTGGCAACTCTAGCACACCTTCTTCTATCGAGGCTGCTTGCCATGCAGACATCATCAATCTTCTCCGCAACCTTCCTGACTCTGAGCCTGATCTAATTGACCTCGCTGAAGTTGATAG
Organism: Geodia barretti; assembly: GCA_030341885.1. Lineage (NCBI taxonomy): Eukaryota > Metazoa > Porifera > Demospongiae > Tetractinellida > Geodiidae > Geodia > Geodia barretti. Next base: position 3,401 of record CASHTH010002804.1, on the reverse strand, counting down.
GGTAGTATCGTCCTTGCCTAGATGGAAAGCTGCTGGCCCTGACCACCTTTCCAATGAGCACCTGCTATTCGCCCACCCGCTCGTTTTTGACATTCTCACTAGATTCTTCAATGCCATACTTCTGTCAGGCCACGTTCCATCCTCCTTTCAACACGGCCTTATTGTTCCCATCCCTAAGAAGAGGGGGTCAGATCTCTCCAACCCCTCTAACTTTCATGGCATCACACTTCTCTCCACCATCAGCAAAGTGTTTGAAAATCTCATCCTAAACCGACAGTCTCTGCTCGCAGCTCAAATCCATCCTCTTCAAGGCGGGTTCAGGCCCAAGATGAGTTGCATGCACACCGCTCTCATCTTCCAAGAGGCGATTCGGCACCTCCGCAACCAGAAGAAAAAGGCATTCCTGGCTTTTCTTGATGTGAAGAAGGCATTTGACACTGTCTGGCAGAATGGCCTCCTCCTGAAGCTCCTTCAGCTTAGTATGCCAAGATACATCTGGATCATCATTCATAACTGGTACCGGCAGTGCACCTCGTCAGTTCTGTGTAACTCCCAGACATCTCGCCCCTTCGCAATTCATCAGGGAGTCCGCCCATTTTACGCGGAACCACGCCTATTTTAATCACGTGTCGCATGGCCTCTATAAGCCGTGACGCATACGTTGAGTCGGCAACTGGGGATTGTATGTTTGTGTGGCTCGGTGTGAAGAACTCCCCGGGGAGTCGGAGAGTGGTACCGTACACGAGTTCGGCGGCTGTGCAAGGACCAATGGAAGTGCTTCGGCCCAGCGTGTAGTGTCCGGCTGGGACTTCAGTGATGCCTTCAGTTGGCGGTGGAATCGCTCGAGTAGACCATTAGCAATGGGATGGTAGGATGTCGTGTGGATTCGCTTGGACCCCAGCAGGCGAGTCAGTTGACTCCAAAGTGCTGATTCAAATTGGCGTCCGCGGTCGGTGGTGATGGTGGAGGGTGTGCCGAAGATTGCGATCCACCCACTCACAAACGCTTCTGCGACCGTCTCCGCTGTAATGTTGCCGATGGGTATCTCCTCTGGCCAGCAGGTGAAACGGTCAACACAGGTGAGGAGGTAAGTGAAACCTCGAGAAGGCGGTAGGGGTCCCACAATGTCGACGTGCACCATGTCGAAACGGGCATCTGGTTTGGCGAATGCGGCGAGGGGTGTTACAGTGTGCCTCTGTACCTTCGGTCTTTGACACTGGAGGCATGATTGTGCACAGTGTATAGTGTAGCATCAATATTCCTCTGTCAATTACTCTAGCCAGCTCAGCCCCACAAGGTTCCGATGTATAGCTAACACGACTTGCTAGCCACAAAGCATGCACGCACAAGCACACACACACACACACAATACCTATTAATAATATATTGATATATTAGGGTACAAATTCCGGCACATATTGAGTACAGTGCGAATCAATTAGCAGCAATACAGACACACATGCTGATATGGTGACACTTGTTAAGTTACATACATATTGTGTTAGCACGTCCCTTTTGATGTAGGGCCACGTGTACCGACTTGTGATGAGGCATTCGGTTGCCCCTACCCCAGGATGTGAGAGTAAATGCAGGCTGTCGAATACCGCACGCCTCAATGAGAAAGGAACCACGGGGCGTGGGACTCCTGTCGAGAGGTGGCAAACGAGTGTAGCTGCAGAAGCGGGGACGGGGGTCTTGGTAAGCCTTAGCGAAGATGAAGACTCGAGTGTTGGGAGGTCTGGATCCTCCAACTGTGCTTTCGCCATTGCCTCGAAGTCGATGTCTTGTCCCTGGCCCAGTGCATTCACTTCAATTCGCGAAAGAGCATCGGCGACTGGGTTGTTGGCTCCCTTCACATGGCGAATATCTGACGTAAACTGTGATATGAAATCAAGCTGACGGACTTGCCGAGGAGAGTGCTGGGTGCCTTGGGACGAAAGGGCTCTCGTTAGCGGCTTATGGTCAGTGAAGGCAGAAAATTCACGACCTTCAACCATATGCCTGAAATGGCGAATGGAGCGGTAGATTGCCAGGAGTTCTCGGTCAAATGCGCTGTATCGTGTTTCGGGTGGAGATAGTTTTTTTGAAAAGTATGAGATTGGGTGCCAATGGCCGTCTATCTGCTGTTGGAGAACCGCCCCAATGGCGATGCCGGAGGCGTCGGACATGATAGCCAAGGGGGCCAATGGCCATGGGTGGGAAAGCAGGGTAGCATCGGCAAGTGCCTCTTTGACTGCCTGAAAAGCTGCTTGTGCTTTGTCTTCCCACGCGAGTGCTTGGGTTCTGCTTGTTACCCCAGAGAGTAGCTCATTGAGTGGGTGAAGGAGATTTGCTGCATGTAGCAGAAAACGGTATGTAAAAATTGACCAGGCCCAAAAACTCACACAGCTTACGATGCGTTGCTGGTTTTGGAAAGTCGCGGATGACCTGCACCTTCTGCTCGAGAGGGCTGATGCCAGCACTGTTGATCTGGTGCCCCAGGAACTGGAGCGACATAGCTCCAAACTCGCACTTCGTCGGGTTGATCAATACGCCGTGGTCGCTGAGACGCTGAAAGACCGCTCGCAAGTGCTCTTGGTGCTCTTGGGGACTTGAACTGGCTATCAGGAGGTCATCGATATAGGCGTAGACGAAATGTAGACCTCTGAGGACTTGGTCAATGAAACGCTGGAATGTCTGAGCAGCATTCCTTAGGCCAAATGGCATCCGCAGGAATTCAAACAGGCCGAACGGAGTGATGATCGCTGTTTTCGGCCATGTGGAGGGGTGACGACCAGTTACTGGCGGACGGTCGGATGATGCCCAAATCCAGCATGTGGTCAAACTCCTGGCGTGGTACCTGACGACGGTCGGGGCCAAGGCGGCGAGCACGAGCTGACACAGGAGGTCCAGTGGTCTCGATGTGATGGGTGACATCATGTCTGATGGGGGCCTCCGGAGTGTAGGGTTGAACGAGTGAGGGAAATGCGGCTAGGTGGATATAGGCTTTCGCGGCAGAACTGATGGGCTCCGAGACTTCGTATTGCATGTGACCCCCTGGATAAGAAGGTGAGTCAGTCCATCCGTGAGACGGTGACGACACATGTCGACGAGGAGGGCAAAGTGTCGCAAGAAGTCTGCCCCGAGGATGGGGTGTTTGATGCGCTATAACAAACACCCACCCGGAACGTGCGGCGGAGTCCCAGATCCAGCGTAAGGGATCGTTTCCCGTATGTCGGATGGAAGTGTTGTTAACAGCTTGTAGTGTAAGGTGGTCACACATTTCTTGACGCTCGACGCGAGAGGGTGGGATGACGCTGACTTCAGCGCCTGATGTCGACGAGAGTACCGTCGTCCGTACCACTGCCTTGTCTGAACATAGACACAGGCGACTGTTGAGCAGACCGTTACACTCGTCGTCT
>CASHTH010002803.1:0-84455 GCA_030341885.1 Geodia barretti | reverse complement strand
CTTTTTTTTTGTTTTTTTTTATCTCTTTGTGTCTTTTTTTTTTTTTTCCCGCCTTTACCCAGGTCTCCACGCGGCAATGCTGGAATGTGAGAAAGAGAGTGGATGGGGTGGGAGAGGTCTAGGCATGTCGCTAGAATGAACTTGTAAATTTATGGGCTTTTTTACACAGGGCTCCCACTCTCCACAGACATTCGAATCGCCGCCCTGGATGTGTGAGCAAGTCTAAAGGTGACCCCTGAGACCCCCCCCCCCTCTCCTCGCCATTCTCCCACTGTTGCTGGGCAACACCCAAGAGAAAAACACAGCTGTCCAGGGCTCAGCTGAATCGTCCATCTTTGAAACTGGAGGGAGACGAGGCGAGGACTAGACAGTAAGTTCCTTCAAACCCCATAATGCGCAGTCAGTCAAAAGGTACACACACTCCTAATAAAGGCACACTCTGTCAAGACCATCTCGAGTCAGCATTCCTCTACACTAGCGTGTCTAAAAAGAGATCTTTACAGAAGCCTTGTACTGAGTGGCTGTGGTATATTACCTATGTAGGTGGTATAAGTATCAGGTTCCACCAATGCCAATATGTGCAGAATTTAAAAAACTTTCCTCCCCCTCTCACATCTCTCCCATCTTATAGCATTGCACGACGCTGGTGGGTGACAAGCGCCAAAACTCTAGAGACGGGCTCTTTTCTAAGTGTAAAGTGAAAGCAAAACTAGCAGGAAAAGTAACGTGTAGTTATTGTCACTGTTGAAAAATGCAAAACTAAACTGTTGTCGTGTAATAGCAATTGAGGTGAAAGATGACTCTGTGTAACCCGTCATGTCACAATAATCGAAAGGTGGACGATAGCGTGACAAAGCTCTGTAGCGATGCCGTTGGTCACTGTAATGGCCGTTCGGTGGTGGGGCGAGTGGGAAGGAGACACGAAGGGTAGGAATGCGTGCGCGGGGAGTAGGGCCGTGGGGTGCGCTGGGCGTGTGTGCAGCAGAGTGTAGTGAGGGGGCGGAGTCATGGGGTGGGCGGAGAAGGGGAAGAGTCCCGGTGGTTCCACTTGGGGTGGCGCGGAAGGGGGGTAAATGTGTGGCCACAAGTGGTCTGGGTTTCGAGAGCGGTAAACATGCGGCCTGCTGGGGTAAGGGTAGACCCCTGGTACGCTGTGGTGGTACGGTCGCGGTGCCCTCCCCAAAATCCCCGGTCCCCCTCCCCTCCCTACCACCGGCGAGTGACTCTGCGAGGACAGAGGAAGAGGTTGGTTTGACTTGCTGTCAGAAAACGACTGCCACAAACTGTCGCTTGCAGACCTCTGCTTCGCCTTCTTAGTTGACGCTTCCGGGGTCGTCTCCCTGCTACTAGTACTGGTACTAGTCTCCCTGAAACTTTCAAACGGCAAAGCTTCACCATGATTACCAGGAGCTAAACTGACTGGAGGCTGTGCCACAGGAATGTTTGCGGGAACCTCTGAAGGAGAGGGAGCTTTCGACGAAGGCTTCGGTCTACCCTGGGGGATTGGGGCAGACATGAACTCCTGGTGAGCCGAGGATAGGAGATCCAGGAGCTCTGCGTCTGAAACTGGAGACGACCTGTTCTTTGAAGAAGAGGGGGGAGACGAGCGAGCGGGTACAGATTCTGTTGTCGAGTGTTGAGAAATGCTCAAGGTTCGGGGATGGGAAGAAAACATCTGCAGCACAGGAATTTCGGTAGAAGGTACATGTTCTCTCGGCTGCGGAGGTTGTGGCGATGTTTGCCGAGTCAACAAGCTCTGACTCTCCGATTGGTTAGTAAAGTCGGTGGAAGACGGTACAGGGATGCTGGGTGGTGACGACGCAACTTTGCTCACCTCAGTCTCCTCGCCTCTATTCATCCCGATCACGAGAAACGGGTGGTCAGGCGGTGTTTTATTCTGACGCTCTTCTAAGGTCTCGACTGGTTCTTCTGACGAAGACAAACCCTCAGCATCAGAGACAAGGTCCATTGATTCTTCTCCTTCGCTGGAGATGGTGAGCATTTCAGCTGTTGCCCACGGCAGACGACGAGAGTCATTAAATTTTCTCGTGGCAGGGGGAGGAGGCGGAGGGGGAGGAGAGGGAGGAAGGGGAGGAAGGGGAGGAGGGGATGGTGGGGAAAGGCTTGTGGTTGGAATTTTGTCAAGAAGAGAGGAAGAAGGGAGGTGAGAAAGTGGTGGATTAGCGTTGGACAAGTGTGGGACGATCTCAGATACTGTGTCCGTACCCTCAAGAACACTGTCAACGACTGCCTGTTCCGAGACTAAGGTGACAGCGTCAGGTAAGTGTGACACCCTCTCAGATGGACCAGTCTCAACTGATACTGTGTTTGTACCCCCAAGAACACCATCAATAACCGCCTGTTCTGAGACTAAGGTGTCCTCTGGGACTGAGGTGCTCCCTGACTCCTCCAGAACGGGTTCATTCTCTAGTGGTTTTGCACCCGTCTTCTCCTCAGACTGGCCAAGTGAGGCAGTGGGGGTTGCGACGGAAACCGAGACAGTGGACTGCCTCAGCAATATCCGCAATGGCATCTTTGGTGGTGCTGCTATCTCCAGTAGACACCTTCCGTTCCGTACACAGTTCCCAAGTCTCACGGTCGGCTTTTCCTCCACTTTCACCCAAGGAAGACGACTCGCTCTTGGTACCTTGCGCGTTAAGCTGTCGATTCGCACTGAACGTCGTCTTCTTTGGTTCCTTTCACAATCATGAGATCCAATTCCGCTTCCTGGTCGCTGTCTGTCTCGGGGGCCGAACTGAAACTTGCCTCCAACCGCAATATCATATCCTCCTCGTTGACAGAGCGTGGGGAAGTGGTAGTGGAGAAACTTCCACCTGTAGCTGGCGAGGCCTGGGGGCTGTCCAGATTCACAGGGGATGTGGAAGGGAGGTCGAGTAGTGAGAGGTCACCGTCACCATTCTTCCTTTCGGAAGCGGTATCTTCGTTGTTGCAACTTTCTGTGTCCGTAGCTCTATCTTCCGTCACAGACAACGATTCCGTTCTCAGGTTAGTGCAGCCTTCTGAAGGAAAACCTTCATCTTCCGCCAGAGAATCAGTAGGATCAGCGGTTACGCTTTCTGAAGCATAAGCTTTATGTTGTGACAAGCATTCAATTGTGACACCGATGCAACTTCCTAAAGCAGTAGCTTTATCCTCTGTTGTCAAGGATCCAGTTGTCAGGCCAGGGCAACTATCATCCGTCAAAGTCTCAATACTGGTGCACCCTTCAGCTGATGTTCTAGCTCCTGTCAACATTTCTTCAATTGAGCTACCTTCCGAAGCTGTAACTTCCTCAGAGTTAGTTGTTGATTCTGTCTCAATGGCCTCTTCTGAAGCTGCCTCTGTTACTGGAGCTTCACCCTGAAGGTACTCCTCTATATCCTCATCCAAAAAACTGGTGCCCGACTTCTGGTGGCCTCACCTTTCTTTCTCCCTCTGGCCGACATGGCGAGGCTGGCCTAGCTCTCACACCCTTCAACTCCATGTCCATGCAGGGGGAAACCTCAGTGGCTACCGTACCATCAGTGGATACTGCTGGCAGGTCAGACTCAAGACTAGGCTGAACGCAGGGGAGCGCATGCGGTCCAGAGAACTCCACTTCCATGAAAACATCATCGTTTTCTTGTGTGCTCCCACCAGTGCTCCCCTTTGCCTCTTCTGCTACCTCCTTGAGCGGACCGACTTCTGTCACACTTTCCTGCTCTTTCTCAGACGACACCGACTCTTTTTCTGAAGTCGCCGAACTTGTCCACTTCATACTGAACCTAGGAACACAGACAATCAGCGACATTTCTCTGGGAGGATGGGGCGACTTTGATGCATCTTCGCTCCTCTTCCCACAAGATCTCGACCCCCTTCCTGCCCTTGAGCGGTATCTGCTGCTGGATTTAGGTGGTCTCCCGCGTGGTCTGCCTCTACGTGCTGGAGTGGGAGCGTCTGAAGGTGGATGGATTGGTGATGTGGCGAGTTGGTCAGTCACTTGGATCGAGGACAGAACCAGTTCAGTGAGCTGGGTGGGGGAGGGTGCGATGAGGGGAGAAGTGGGTGGGTCTAAAGAGTCGTGAGCAGAAGAACAGCTTTGGCTTCTTGTCCGTGGACGGAGCTTGCGTTCGGCAGCGGTGGGTTGCCTGTATCCACTGCTATTCCGTCTCCCTGAGCGGCGAGCGCGAGTCGAGCGGCAGCCCCTCCTCCTCACTTTGCTCCTTGGAGACACCGAATGGAGGTTTCCTCCATCCTGTTTGAATTCCTCTTCACTGGGCGGAGTCTCGTCGGCAGTCTGAGTGGAGGAACCCAACGGCAAAGGGGTGGGCCTCTGGACTCCATCAGGGGGCGGGAAGTATTTGAGCGGGCGGAGTTGCAGACGGCGGGAAATGTATTTGGGTAGCAGTGGGTTGAGCACTGCTAGCGGGGGAGGAGAGAGACTGGGGCCTGGTGAAGTCACTGAACTATCTTCTGATTGACGTCTCTCTCTTTCTTGAGTACCCTGTTTTGGCTTAACTTCACTGGGAGGCAAAGTAACTCCTTGCTCTGCCTTGTCCAGAGTCTCACCAGTGTCGTTTGCACTAGCAAGCTCGCCTGCCTGTGGTGGCGTGTCAATGAAATGTATGTAAGTTGAGGTTTGCTCATTACTGCTTCCCGAGAGGAGGTCCTGGCCAGTTTCGCCTTCTGAGTCCAAGATGTGTACGTGTGGGAGTGTGTTCTCAGACTTCAGCTGAGTGACAGAGTCTGGAATTACTTCTGTCACTTCGTAGAGGATTTGGGTGTGCTCCATGGGATCTTGCACTACGTCCATGACGTGGACGTAAGTGGGTGTGGTGGGCGTGGTGCAGTCGGGCGTTGCCAGAGTGTCAGGGAACACCTCCGTGACTTCATAGGCGATGCGGCTCTTTAGTTCGTCCTCAGCTCTCTGTGCAGCTGCTTCTCCCTCCATCTCCTTCATGATTCCCTTCTCCAACTCATCTGCAACCATCTCCCTGACCATCTCCTCTCTGCTCGCCTCCTCCTCGATTTCATTCAAGACGATCTCCTGCAGTTCACCCACTGCAGCCTGTTCCTTTACAACCACGGCCTCTGCTTCCCCCAGAAACTCCTCCTCTACCCTCTTTGCTGCTACCTCACCCGCCTCCAAAACCATGTCTTCTTCAGATGCGACACATTTGACGGCTGTCTCACCGAGTATGTCCGCAAGAAGCAAACTTACAAAGTTATCAATTGCCCTGTCTTCCATCTCTTCGGCCATTTTTTCCTCAGTGACCTTAGCTGCAAATCTTCCTTGTGTAGCATCTACTGTTTCTGTCACAACAATCTGTGAAATCTTTCCTTCGGCTCTCAGCACAATATCATCTTCCTTATCGGCTTGTTCATTGGCTAGACTGTTCTCTGTGCCTTCCAGCATACCTTCTACCACAAGGCCAGCAATCATCCCTTGCATAAATTCTCCCACCCTCTCTTCATTATCCACCACTTCCTCCACAACCTCACCCAACAAATCTGAGAACACAGCTTCCAGAAGTTTCTCTGCGGTCTTGATTTCCAGGTCAACGACGATGATGTCGTCGACAAAATATTGCAGCATATCTTGCGATACTTGTTGTTCAACGTTTTGGACGGCTTTCTCCTCCAATTCATTCAGAGCTTCAGCTTCATTCAGAGCTTCTTGCAATACTTGTTCTTCAACATTTTCGATGGCTTTCTCCTCCAATTCATTCAGAGCTTCGGCTTCATTCAGAGCTTCTTGCAATACTTGCTCTTCGACGTTTTCGATGGCTTTCTCCTCCAATGCTTCTTGCAATACTTGTTCTTCGACATTTTTGATGATGGCGATGATGTCGTCGACAAGATATTGCAGGATATCTTGCAATACTTGCTCTTCAGTGTTTTCGACGGCTTTCTCCTCCAATTCATTCAGAGCTTCGGCTTCATTCAGAGCTTCTTGCAATACTTGCTCTTCAGTGTTTTTGACGGCTTTCTCCTCCAATTCATTCAGAGCTTCGGCTTCATTCAGAGCTTCTTGCAATACTTGCTCTTCGACATTTTCGATGGCTTTCTCCTCCAATTCTTCCAGAGCATCAGCTATTAGTTGCTCAGAAAATAATGACAGAGACTCCCTAAGTAGTGTTTCTACAAGAGCTTGGAGGCAGTTTTCAATCAGTGCATCCGTTCTTTCTTCCTCTGCTTGTGCTAGTTCAAAAGCAATGTGTGACTGAAACTCGTCTAATACCTCGGAAACAAGGCTCTCCATTTCGAGAACGATCTGTACACTCACAGCTTCTTCTGCCGCTGTTTCGGTCGCTACTCTGATCAAATCACCCTGGACCGTAGCAACTACTTCGTCCACCATCTCTTCCATTGCAGCCCCTACAGCAAGGGTTTCTTCACACTCGCAAACCAACTGCTCACCGGCCTCTTGCTCTACGTGGATCACAACAGCATCCACCATCGTCTCGGTAGCACACACTCTCTCTCTTGCAACTGCCACCTCAGTTTCCTCCAAGAGCCACACCAATACCTCCACCATTACCAAGTCACACACTTCTCTTTCCAATGTGACCTCCATTGCACACTCATGAACCAGCACGTCTTCTATTGCACCAGTGGCTTCTTCAACCAACTCTGATTCTATTCTTACAAACACCTGTTCCTGGACAGCTGCCCTCAGAGCCTTGGCTGCAGTCTCCCGCACCACTTGGCTCTCGACGACCGAAACTGCCCTCTCTTGCAGAAATTCCTCGCTCTTGGCAGTTTCCCTGACCTTTTTCTCGATCTCTTCACCCACCGCCTTGCGAACCATTTCAGAGATGACTGTTTTTTGCATTGACTTTACGGCTTCTTCCTGAAGTATCTCCTCTGAATGGACCAGCCACTTCGATTCCTTAGTTGCTTCCTCATCTGTCAGTTTGGCTACAGTATCGTAGACAATCTTAGACTCAACGGCGTCCAGCACTCGCTCTTGAAGGACATTCTCTGCTCGAATCAGCTCAACCACTTTCCCCCCAACCCCTTCCTCCAGAGCAAATCTTACAACTTCCCCAGATATTGTATCTTCTACTGCCTCTAGAGTTCTCTCCTGGAGGACGTCTTCAGCACACATCAATTCGGTGACTTTCTCCTCTACCGCAGTGTCCACAAACTTCCTCACATTCTCCCGAACTATCTTATCCTCCAGTGTATCCAAAAACCTTCCCTGGAAAATCTCTTCACCCTGGATTCTTTCCTCCACTGCCCTGCCCACCGCGTCCCTAAACACTGCCAATAGAGTGTCGCCAGCTGCTTGAAGTTCAGCACTTTCTACAGCACTGTCTATGAGGCTCTCTTCAGAAGGGTCTTTGCAGTCCGTGGCATCTTTCTCGTCCTCTTCCATTGCTTCAGGCGGACTTCGAGTTTCACTCTTGCCTGCACAGACCACGTTTTCTGCGTCTCCTTCAACTGGAGTGGGCAGCGATTTTTGTGAACCGGTGCGGGCGGGTCGAGAGGGCTGGAAAGTGGAAGAGGGAGGAGGACCAGGAGGAGGAGGTGGAGGGTTCTTTAGGGAATATGTGGAGCCATGAGGGATAGGGACCACGGCACCCCGTGGCGAATTAGAGGTGTTGTCGGTGGAAACTGCCCAGGGATGGATCCAACTTGTGTCGCTCCCCTTTCGTGCCTGCATGTGCCGGTGAAAGTTGAACATCAACTTTTTCACGTCCAGTTTGGACCGCTCCGTTGCCTCAATCCTCTCTCCACTAGTACCGTTGTCACTCTCAGAACCCTGTTCCGAAGGAGACTTATTGGGCGAGTCTTTAGCAAGTCCACTCTTTTTCTTTGCTCTCACCATTGCAAGTAGCTCGTCTTTAGTAAGAACAGGTCTCTTCTTCTTCAGCACGGCGCTGCCGGGCGGCGAGTGGGAGATGGAGCGATTGGAAAGGCTCTGAATGTCGCTGCCTGACAGCGACCTTTCAGTAGGGCTACCAGCGGGGCTCGTTCTAGCCACTTTGAACGGCGGGAGGGAGAGAGATCTCAAATAACACTCGTCCTCTTTCGTCTCCCCTTCTTTCTCGCCTCTTTCTTCCTCCGCCTCACAAACCCTTTTCTTTTCACTTTGTGGCTTCGACAATGGCGCGGTTTCTGAACTCTCAACACTACTCTCTTTATGAATAGCGGGAGACCCAGATTTCTCATTGGACTCTGCAGTTAATTCCTGATTGTTGCTCAACTCTGCAGTTGATTTCTGATTGCTGCTCTCATTTTCAAAAGCCTGCATAGTTGGGACCACAAGCTTGCTCTGTGTCTTCTCTCTCCTCTTGCCCGATGTTGAATAAGGGCTCGGGTCCCTCTGTTGTGACTTTGCCGGTTTATACCTCTCCTCTCTAGTTTTTCTGGATTTCTTAGGTTCTCCTCTTGCAGTGTCCTCTTTTTTGTCGGCACCTTTTCTTGGTCGCAACTCTCTCCTCTCACTTCTTTCTGAGCTGGAGTCATTTTCATAGCCACGCTTGTGTCGAGAACGGAGCTCCCGTCTTTCTTCCTTCCCACTCGACTCGCCCCCCTCGGGCTCCGACCGTCTCCTGTGTCGAGTTTCGTATTTGTGTCTACGTCTCGAAGAGGAGCTCTGGGACTCATCAGACTCCGTGTTGTGGTCAGTTTTAGACTTGTATCTCGTGCTGCTGGCCGGCCCACTCGTAGCAGACCACTTCCCTGGTCGCTCGCTCTGTTTCATGGACCTTCTCGGGGAAGAAGAGCCGGACTTACTCCCAGCAATGTCCTCCACAGAGGGACCAGTCCTCTCGTCCATCTCATATCTGTAGCTGGCAGATCTGTGCTTTGCCCGTGTCTTTGGTTGGGATGGTGACTCAGGTTTTGTTGCTGCTTCAGTGGCTGGTAATGAGCTGGATGACTTGCAAGGTGAAAGCAAAGGCAAGTCATCAATTCTGGTTTTCTCAGACTTGCCACTGCTCTCATGTGGATCTTCGCCACTAATAGTGTTTTGCATGCTTTCTGTGGCCCCTTCCTCTTCCATCTCAACATGACTTGGTTCTTTAGCTGTTGTTTCGAGATCAGTGGAGTGCTGAAAACTCTTCTGAGAACAATCCATTAGTTGTTGGCTCTCGGTTGTAACAGCTAAACAACCCTCATTCTGCCTCGTTACTGTCTCCTCCTCTTGCTTTCCTTTTCTGTGCAGTCGCGTTTTCACCCGTGGCTCGATTATTCCCCTGTTCACCATCATCTGGTAGCAGCAGTGGACACACATGCCTCTCCCCTTTTGAGCTACCAACAGCACTCTTTGAAAACTGTTCCTCAAGTATCTGATCAGCAAACGCTTCTTCATTCTCGATCTTCTCATCCGAGGTGTTGTGCTTGTCTTTCTTCAGTTCTTTTGACTCTGAGTGCTGTTTTTCACCAGTAAGTAGGTCTCCTTGTACTCTTGAGGGAGGTAGAGAGGGAGGTGGAGGAGTGGCAGAGGGCACCAGAAGTGACTGGGGAGGGGGTGGGGGAGGAGAGGGTAACTGGGACTCTTCTTCCTCGGTACATTCTTCTTCGCCCGATTCGAGAGGATGAGAGGGAGAGTAGAGACGGTTCCCTTCGTCGTCGGTTGTCAGACTCTTCCCAAAATCACTGGGCGGCGAAGGGCTAGCGATATCGCTCAGATCTCCATCGCTGATGTTAGAGGCTCCAGACACAACGGGTGAAGGAAGTGCAGTTGGCTTTGGACTCAGAAAGACACATCATTTCCTTCTTCGTTGACTTCGTTCTCGTCGCAAGACATGTCGACCAGTTCGTAATCCGACGTTGTCCCGGTGTCGGTCGAGAGGGAGGCTTGTCTCAAGAGGCAATCTTCTACTCTAGTGACGATGGCGTCAATGGCTGGGTAGGTACACCCAACAGTACCCAGAACTCTCTCCAGAGTGGCTGCCAGGGAACTACCGCTGGCATTGCCAGAGGTGGTCTGAGTCCCCGTGGCTTTGACTGCTGGTTGTGTCTGAGTGTATGTGTTTCGTGTGGGGACTGCAGCAGTCTGAACATACCTTAGAGACAGAGAGAAAGAGACAGTCAACAGAATACCCATGCATGTACTAGCCTTGCGCGTGTCTACGACTTTCATCTTTCTCAACTCATCTCTTTCCCGACTCTAACGGAGCCATACAACCTCCATGTGCATATACATGTATACACTATTTCGTTAGGTGGGGATCCTTATCCCATCCACGCATGAATTTATGCCCTTTAAAATCGAACAACTCTAACCTACGGAGCTACCCACTGACCTGTGATGAAACTCAGGTCTGTCCGCGATGGTGTTTGTAGAGCTGTCTTTGGTTCTGGCTCTTACTTGAACTGCAGTGCACCGTAGCCTGAACCCCTTGCCATCCTGAGTCCCCTCTGATATCATGCGCGGGGGAACGATTTGAACAGAGGCATCGCATTTTTTGACCGTCGTCCGTTTTATCAACTCGCTGATAATCTTGAACTGCTTAGCATCCAACGGTTTTGGGTTGGCATTCGGCAAATTTGAGCGCGAAGGAAAAGGGGCTGGTTCAGGGGAACGAGATTTCCCCCCGCGGGGGGACTGCGGAAGACTGCCGCTGCGGGTAGGGGAAACAAGACGGGGGGAGGATGCTCGGCGTGGTGGGGAGAGGGACCGGCGAGGGGACCCGAAATTCATAGCTGGGGGGCGGAGAGGGGAGGGGGTACGGGGTGGCGGCGGGGGAGGCTCTTCGGCAGGGAAGAGGTTGTGCTGGGCAAACAGGCTTCCGAACATGCTCCACATATCTGCTGGAGCTGGGGGAGGGTGTGGGGGAGGAGGGAAGGTGGGAGCTGGGGGTTGATGGTGGAACGGGTGAGGAGGATGAGGGAAACCGAGGAACGGTTGGGGAGGGGGAGGCTGAGGAGCGAGTGCTGGCGGTGGGAGACCGAGGGAGAAATGGGGCCTCGGATGAATGGGAATATTGAACCTCTGCTGAGCGGGAACAAAGGGAGATGAGTGAGTTGGGATCGGCTCACTGAAGCTGGGTGGTTTCCAAGACTCGACCGGCTTTCCAATTTGTCTCGCCAGTCTCTTCTCCCTCTCCTGTTTTTTCTCTCTCCTCGCACGCCAAACTTTGTCCTGGTCCTCCATTTTCTTTGCCCACTCCCTTCTTCTCTTTCTCCAGTTCCCTCTCTGTTTCCTCTTGTTGTTTCTCCCTACTACCACCTGACAAACGCTGCTCCCTCTCCTCCTCCCCTTGGCTTTTTGCACTAACCTCCATCTCTGTGTCTCTCTCAGTTTCATTCCCACTCTCCGCGGCCTCTTTCTCCAACTTCTGGCTCTTCAGTTCACCAGCTGCATCAGAAACAAGAGCGACATCATCGGACACTGGACGACCTCTCTTCTGCCTTTCTTCATCAGGCCATTCAATTAGACCTTCCACATCTTTACCTACTGGTGCTTCCACTTTGCTAGGAGATGCAGTCAATTTGCTAGGAGATGCAGCCACTTTGCTAGGAGATGCAGTCACTTTGCTAGGAGATGCAGCCACTTTGCTAGGAGATGCAGTCACTTTGCTAGGAGATGCAGCCACTTTGCTAGGAGATTCAGCCACTTTGCTAGGAGATGCAGTCCACTTTGCTAGGAGATTCAGCCACTTTGCTAAGAGATGCAGTCACTTTGCTAGGAGATGCAGTCACTTTGCTAGGAGATGCAGTCACTTTGCTAGGAGATGCAGTCACTTGGCTAGGAGATGCAGTCACTTTGCTAGGAGATGCAGCCACTTTGCTAGGAGATGCAGTCACTTTGCTAGGAGATGCAGTCACTTTGCTAGGAGATGCAGTCACTTTGCTAGGAGATGCAGTCACTTTGCTAGGAGATGCAGTCACTTGGCTAGGAGATGCAGTCACTTTGCTAGGAGATGCAGTCACTTTGCTAGGAGATGCAGCCACTTTGCTAGGAGATTCAACCACTTGGCTATGACATTCAACAACTACTTTTCTAGGAGAAGTTGCCACTCTGCTAGTAGTTTTGGCCACTTCCCGAGATGGTTTGACAACTATTCTAGAAGAAGGTTCAACCATTTTGGTACCGTCAGTAGAAGTTGCTGGTTTCTCAAGAAGGTGCTTCAACGCATCTGTCTTTTCTGCTCCTTTATGTTCTTGCTGTTGGAAGTGTATGGCAGACTGCAACTGCAAGACATGACTAGTCATCATCAAAGCAACACTGGAATCCTTGGCTCCAGCCTCACTCCGTGACTGATTATCTCTCGTCTTTTCTTGCTGTGTATCTTCCTTTCCCATGCCAGGCACCTTCTCACCGGTACCAACACCCCCTTGGGTTAACTGTGGCAAGTCTTTTTGCTTCACTTTCTGATGCTCTACCTCCGTTTCTTCATGTTGGGGCTCTTCAGTCGACTGCTTTCTCTTTCCCTTCATCCTCTCCTTGTACTCCAAAAGACTAACTCGTCTCGGAGGTCTTGGGGGCTGGAAATAGGGGTCAGAATCAACATCCATCAGGTCTGAGGACTCCTGGTCGCTCTGCAGAGCAGAGACCACCTCCTCTTGCACCTGAAGATCTGGCTCCTTCATTTCCGCCTCTTCTAGAAGCGGCTGCGGCTTACTTTCACTTTCAGCACGACCACCATCGTCAGTAGTGACCGTCTCCATAGTAACTGACGTGGAGGTCAGATGGGCAGTCTCCACAGTTATTCCGTCTTTCCCGGCGGTTCTTTCTCCTCTTTCTTCTTCGTCTTTGTCGGGAATGGTGGGAAGTTGGCTTGTCGGTCGTTGTTGGGCTGACAGTTGCCTAAGAACAGACACCCGCGGCACTATAGAACTCATTGGGATCTGGACCTAAACAGAGAATAATTAAATCTCAGCTTTTGACTTCAAAATACACCCACCCACACACACATAGTGTGAGGCAATTAAACCGTACACCTTTACGAAGAAAGATTAACCTGTTGTAAATGGGTTATAGAAGCTGCTTGACTCTCCAGAAGCTCGTACAGGACAGAGTTGTTGGCTGTGGAAGAAAACAAAATGGCAGCAATCAAGCAAATGGTAAGTGGTTTAGTTAATGTTCATACCTCTGGCAGATTTCTCTTCAGCTGTTACTATGTCTACTGACAATCTGGTTCTCTTAGGGGCAGGAACAAGAGACGCTTCCCCTGGTTCTCCCTCAGTGACGCCAGCTCCACCTCTCCCTCTCCCTCTCCCTCTCGTACCTCTGCAGGTGCAACGGTAGCATAATGTACACTGCTATGTGGCATTCGTGTACTAAAATACAGCATTGTATATACACCACAATCATTATGATCTTGGCAAGCATGAACATTGGCAGGAAAAGAGGACTAATGCAAAAAGCAAACTGACCAATTCACTTATGCAGTAGCTACTGTAGCACATTTTCCAACCAACTACTATATACACATCGTTAAACGCAAAGAGTAGATAGTTACTTTACTAACCACACTAAGCATATTCTCAACATTGAGGCAACAAGCCTCAACAAAAATGACCAATAACACCAACATTATTGCAAAAGGTAAGAAACCGAGCAACTCTGCAGGAGCTACGTAGCCTCGTGTATGGTGGCCTACCTCATTCCACGGCCTCTCCTCTTCCTTCCCCTACTGCCTCTGCCTCGACCCACTGCCTCATCCCCGCTCGCCACCTCTCCTGTACCCATGGAAACAGGAGCAGCGCCACCCCTGCCACGCCCACCTCTCTTTCCCCTCCCTCTTCCCCTCCCCCTCCTCCCTCGTCCCCTCCCTGGAACATGCTGGTGCTCCTGCAGCTGCAAGGGTGAGCTAGACAGACTGCTCGCCATGCTGCCGGCATCACTGGTCTCAGAAACTGGAGGCGAACGAGTATCTCTCTCCTTTGCCAGTTCAGAAGGTCCAGGTGAGTGGGTACCCACAGAAAAAGCTGAACAACCAGATTCATTGGAAGAGGTGTCACTTTTTGGTTGCATTCCCCCATCATCTGTCCTGTCTGGGTCTTTCTTTATCTCCACCAAGAGCATCCCTTGATGTGACACACCTTCCCCAGAGTCTGTCTCCTCGTCTGACTGCGGCTGGGGCGAGATTTTAACCCTCTGGGCTCCAACGTCGGGAGACTTCGAGGTGGGGATGGGTGCAAAGGACACTCTCCTCTTTGTGGCTCCACCCACTGCCCCGCCCACTTCTCCTTGGTGTTTGCTACTGGTTCCTGGAGACGGTTCTTTTCTCAATCTCTCCGCAGACAAGGGAGGTGGAAGTCTGTGACCATGACCTCTGTCTGCAATAGTAACATGTTATGACAACTAATGATCTCAAATTGTTCAGCAAAATCTCCAAAAATACTATAATTGGACTCTCAGAGAGAACAATTTTGATGCATTAACCTCTGAATAATTAGGGGCCTCTGAATAAAGGACACTTTCGACGTAAACTTAACAAAATCCACTAAAATTAATGAAACTGTATGTTACTTATGAGTCTGGTTTGGTAACCACATTATGAATACTTATATACACCTGTATATACCTCATACCTACACAGTTAGAATGTCATAATCAGTTCGAAAATTACACAAAAAGATAGACGACGGCTTACATTCTCGGTTTTTCTTGACAAACACTGCATGCAGCATTTGAGGATAGTTGGCCTGAGTTACACCTGTGGAGACCAGTAATAAAAAGTACCAGTACGGTGAAACACCCAAAGAAGGGACAGTAAGTATGGGGACGACCCTTTTGTCCCCTCTAGGGAGGCTGTCCTCTTTCAGAGGTTCTCACTTTTACATGTTAATATTGAATATGAGTCATTGCTGCAGTTATAATCCACAAATAATATAAGATCACTGCAAAACATGTTCAAAAGAGCAGTAAGCCATGCACAAGCACGATAGTAGTTGATACAGTACACCACGTGGAGGAGGTCAAAGGAATAGCAAACAATGATCTCTCTGCGCAATTTCCCGCGCCAGTTCCAACGTAGCGGTAGCCAATGGCGTAGCTACTGGCAGAGGCTCATCTGTGTGGTAGAGTTTCAGTCCTATGTACTAGGGGGTAAGCTTACCACGTGTATATACAGCTGGCGATCCTGTGCACTTACCGTTTCTACGGTCGAAAGCTGGCGTTAGGCTGGACCTGTAGTATCGTAGCACGAGCGGTGATCGCAAAACGTAGTGGATGGGGTAGGTGTGGTCATGGAGGCACGGCTACATAGCTGTCCTCTTTCAGAGGCAAATATGTATAGGCTCTAGTACGTTGGCAGGTGTCCGCTCTACGTCCTCTCTTCAGGGGTTTCAATGTATTAGTATAATGGGAAGTTCAATCGGGGAGGGGGGCAGCGGAACTGTCTGCTCTAGGAGGCGGTGTCTGCACTAGGGAGGGTCCGGTTTCGCAGGTTTCACTGGAGTGAAGACGTCAGATTTGTAGAGATGACAAAACTTACCAAGGTCATGGCTGACAGAGCAAGTGGGCATTAGGTAGATTTTTGCACCATCAGAAGTGTTGATAATCCCAATCTAATCACCATCACAATAAACACACACATTACAGGTGGTTTAGCTATGGTTTCTGCCATACCCATCTGTTGACTGAAAGATAGTCTGCAGTCTTCACAATGTTCTGGTTGGGATCATTACAGCCCCTAATCTCACAGTATCCCACTCTCAGATCACCTCTGTGGAAAGCTGCATGAAAATAACAACTATAATATACCAGTGTTGGACGCAACCCACATCATTAGAATCTACGTGCTGCCAGAAACGCAGTTCACATTGAGAATCAACCGTAGTATAGTGGGGTTACAGTTGATTTCCCAATAGCAAGTTGAACGCAAAAGGACTTGGCAAATTTCTCTCTTTTTAATCTTCCTTTCTTTCTCTCCCTCTCCCTCTTCTCCCAACATCTTTCTCTGTCCTTTTCTCTCACAGACTGATGTATACATACCTTCACCCCTACTGAGGCAGGGAAGACGAGTGAAGAGGGCGTAAGGAAACCTCTCTTTCACCTTGGAAAACGGTATCCGATTATTCATCTTTAGCTCTGAATCTCTACAAAACACCACAATACAAAATTGCTTTTAAAAAAACATATTATATAGCACGCACTAGATACCAACCAATCCAGATTCTCCTACATATTATCTATACATACACAGCAAGTTGGGAGTTTGTGGAGCCACAGCTCACATTGCAAATGGAAACGTGTCGCCAGCAGCACCGAACCAGAACAGCTTGACGGCAGAGATGGGCCTCTCCTTGTTCTTGAGTGTGGACACACACAGCTCCACCGCTTTCTCATGGCAGGCTGGTCAGAGAGAGAGAGAGAAAGACACTTTGGGGTCAGTTACCGATTCTTACACAAAGTGGTGTACATCTTCACCTTTGATATCATTCGGTGATATCATCTCCTCCTGAAACCTCGTAACCGCCTAAAGATGGCGGATAGAAAGAAGGCGTATCCCTCAAACATGGATTTACCTCCACGGCTGTCATGTCGGCAATACGCACTCCGTCGGTCTTTCCCGGGGGGTCTGTAAATAAAGATAGTCGGAAAACAGTTATCGCTTTAGTGGGTGTGGAGGGAATATGTGGTGCTCTCTACTCTTACCTGCGGTTCTCTATAACTCTGCGGCCTGATAAACGGGCGTTGCAAGCACGAACGAAAAAAGTTAGTTATCTGTGAGTGTCTGAAGGGGGCGGGTGAGCTGTAAAACTAACCGCGCCCCCACGTGTGCGCAATTTCATGCATACCCGTCCGGATTCGAGCGAGATGCGAGAGCTGCTGATAGTAGGTGCCGGCATCACGGGCTCTCTGACTGCCGCCTTGCTCGCCAGAGCACGGCCTTCTCTCTCTCTGACTGTATGGGACAAGGCCCGGGGTGCCGGCGGCCGCATGAGCACCCACCGAGACCCCGCTAACCCGGCCCTGCACGTAGACATGGGGGCTCAGTACATCTCCCGATTTGCGCCTCGTCCAACAGACACGGCTGCGTTTACAACTCTAAAGGAAGAGCTGTACTCTGAACTGTTGAAGTGCCGCGTCTTGCAGCCTCTGAGCGGAAAGATCGAGGGAGAAAGGAGCAACCTTGCGGGGGCAGAAGAGGCCAAATTCGTGGCCCCTAAAGGTATGAACAGCGTCGCAAAACACTTTCTGGAACAGTCGAGAGCTACTGTGGCCTACCAGCACCAGCTACAGACCACGCACGTCAGAGATGGCCGGGTGTTCTGTGACACTTCAGCTGGTGCAAGTGCCAACTTTGATGCAGTTATCCTGACCATACCTGTTCCACAGATCCTCGCACTCAATGGAAACTTTGTAGACCATTTGGACTCTGGGACTCGAGCTAGCTTAGAAGCAGTGAAATATTCATCGCGGTATGCACTAGGACTTACACTTAGTAGTGTTTCTGCATCATCATGCAGTTCGTTTGATTGGACAATGAAGTACGTGGACCATCCCATCATCCGGTTTATGAGTTGGGACAGCTCTAAAAGGGGGAGCAGTGAATTCGAAACCAAAAGTGATTGCCTCTTGGTTCACACTGGTGTGCCCTTTGCCACTGAACACTTGGAGACTGATAAACCACGAGTCCAGGAGCTCGTTATGGCTGCCCTGACAGAGGTTCTCCCCGAAGTCCCCTGGGGGGCGGCAAAACACAGTCACCTCATTCGCTGGCGTTACTCGCAAGTTTTGACTCCGTACAAAGACACTCGCGGCTTTGCAGAGCTGTCCGCCAGTGACCAACCCCTAGTGCTGGCTGCAGGAGATGGCTTTGCTGGGTCCAACTTTGAGAACTGCCTTTTCAGTGCACAGAACACTGCAGACCACATCCTCAAACATTTAGAGCCGCGATTCATACTACTACTTAATCTTAGGTGAATATCTCTATCACTAGGTACAGTAGTACATACTTGATCAGCACAGCATCTAGTAAATGAATGGAACGTGTCGAGATAGCAAGAGAAAATGAGTGATGACAGCCATGGTGGTATGTGGAGAAAAATACACACAGTTAGTTACCACACTATCCAACATCACTACCATCTTCATCAGGAACACACTGAGAAACAAAGAATACCTAATTAAAAGATTGTTTGAATTAAGCAGGGGACTAACCAGGTACTCCACGAAGCAGACCTGCTTGTCATTGGTGAGTATCATGCACTGGAGCGAGAGGAAGCCTCGTCTGTCCATCCTTATCGATATCTTGGTCGACTGGTTGACTGCCTTCTGACAAGGCTTCAAAAGAGCTAGTCTGTACCTAAAACATAGTGTGTATATAGATACAGTCATGCATTACTGCAAGGAGGGTTACGGCATACTTGTATTGGAGGGTCTCTTGGCACTCAAAGACTTGCATCATATCAGAATCCTTTGGGTAGTCAATCTGTGGAAAAGCTATATACACCATCCCCGGTGTGCCGTTCTTTTGGTTTCATGCATAAACCAAAAGAATGGCAGACAGTACAGTACGTACAGCTGGAAACTTCACGTTAAAGATTAAGGTTTGAAACCATACGAGCCATGGTGGTGTCATGTACTTAACAGAACTGCACATTGCTGAATTTATGCATTTAGAAAAATAAGTATAGAGTTACATCTGATTCTCTCCTTGCGAGATTCGTTCTACTCCCACCTGAGTGGTTCCGGCAAAGCCAGAAGTGGAGAGGCGACAGAAGGGAGGAGAGGGGGAGAGCAGGATCTCCAGCGAGTCACTCGACATATCGAGCTCAGCAAACACCTCTCGCACACAGTCGGCCTTCAAGATGACTCTGTTAACTACGTTGGAGCTGCAGAAATCAAAGTCCAGGACTTCGTCTGCGTCCTGAGTCTGTATGCTGCAGTCTGTGAGGACACCAGACTCCTCCAGCCTACCAGGGGATACAGAGTTCATTAGAACCAGCTGTATATATATCGTTTGAGACACCCAAAGATTCTTTATGAGAACATTCTACGAAAGTGACGTTTTGTATAATATTATAGGTGAGTTGCAATCTGTCTCTGCAAAATATTTGGGCCACCGATCCCTCAAAAGTGTCCCCCACTTCACACTGAATACCCTAAGTTTTACATACAGTCTCGACACATGTGGACATCTGCAACGCAGCATAATACAGAAAGCTCAACGATGAGTAACATTCCAACTGCTCACAGCAAGGTGAGTGGACTTCCATATCCCATATAGCACATCTTGAGTGCCGTGTGCTGGCCCTCCTGCCCCCCACTGCCCCCTCCAAATATACTGAGACACTCAATGAGAGCAGAGAGGTTTATTTTGAAGGCGAGGGAGGCATCACTGCGATAGACAAACTGCTGGAAGAGGCTGGCCTGGATGAACGCATTGGCCTGTACACACTTGGACTGCTCCACCGTCACTTTGAGCCCCTGGGCGCTTAGGAAACACGTGCACACCTGCAAATCGATCCCACTGATTGAATGCGCCTTACGGTAGCTAGTATACCTCTCTAAAGTGCACAGCTTTCAAGAGAGATGACAGGCTCTTTGCGTTGTCCATTCTTGCGACCAGGACGTGCCCGCTGTCGTCCTGGCTGGGCTGAGTGAAGCGAGACATGGTCTCTTGCGTGAGCCACAGACACAGTTCAGAGTTCAAACATTACCGCGCGGTATTTGCGCGCGCACGTCTTGTTCTGCGCGTGCGCAAAGAAAATCTGACACAAAACAACAAAACGGTGTCTGGCTAAGGATGACTATGATTATATACATCAATATAGCTTAAAATCTCCTGTTACACTATCAATCACAGTTTCAGGTCCTGCATAGAAAGCAATACAGCAAGAATATTCAAGGGATACATAATAACAGATTCAAGGGATGTACACATGGTATATACAGTTTACCTGGGCCAACACACAGTACGGTCTTAGACCCGGGAGCTATTTGAGTTCTCCCAGCATCCCGCACAATGTAGGTGTTTATCCCCAGTCTAGACGCCTCTGTAGCTGCTTGCAACCTGCACCAAGACAACTCTATTCCCCATCTCGAGCACCCTACAAGATTACCCTATATTTGTGCATGAAAAAACACTGCACACCAAAATAGTTACACAGGTTGGCCATTAAAAAATGAGAAATGGTGATTTCTGGTGGGATGGGCAGTATTTTTGTTAGAATCAAGCAGAAAGCTGGTGGTTAGTGAGTGCGAAATAATGAGCACTAACAGCAGGGAATACTCACAATGATTGTTCATCTGGAGCTTTACTACCACCTTCATTTGGCCGTTATCCTCCCACACACTCAGCAGCTGTATATATTTCACATTACACAGACAAAGCTAAAAGTAGGAACCAACCCTACCCGAACATCTCTCTTCATCATCCGCTTGTATGCACTAGCAGCATGAGCGCACTGGAAGGATATGAAGTGTGAGTGAGTGTTAGTCTGATCAGGTAGCGAGAGAGTCAGTCACCTGCGCTGCCACTTTACCCTTCCCCATCTTCAAGTCGTTTCGTACCACCAACACCATCTTGTACTCTCCACTGACATACTCAAAACTGGACCCATTATCAACCTGCAAAAGGTTATACTGAGTGGAGGACTCAATTCGGACAACTTGCCTGCCGTCCGTAAAAGGGTAGCAGTCGCCTTCTCCTAGAGCCTATTACAATGCCCAGAAGAAATCCACAGCCAAGACTCAGGGAAAGAGCCAAAGCAAGTTGCACTGTCGTTTTCTCCATGAAACCCAGAGTAGCGTATGCGGAGGTATCCTGGGTTCACGTGGACCTGCCGTCCGTATATTCCGCGTGTTGTGCGACGTCGTCAACGAGCGAGATGGCTAGCAGTGTGGTCGTATCGGCTCCAGGGAAGGTTATCCTTCATGGAGAACATGCTGTGGTATACGGAAAGGTAATAAGCTGCTAGCACAGTGATTTAGACGGCGTAAGCAAAGAGTATAGCTATTGCTAGCTACTTCATTTGTCTGTTTTTTTGTCTGCAGGCAGCTCTTGCTACAAGCGTGGATCTGCGATGCTACGTGGTGTTGAAACAAGTGGAGGATGCGACCATAACTCTGGACCTGCCTGATTTCGATCACCATGTTCAGTGGAGTCTATTGACCATCAGCAGTCTACACACCCTACAAACTGGTGTGTGTTTTAGAAATGTTGGTACTGTAGCCATGCCCAGTTCATTATGTTGCAAAGCTAAAGCACCACATATTATACATCTCTGGTTCCGTCCTCAGCGACTGAGATGACAGAGTTGAAAGAGCTGGCAGGTGTTACGTCAGAGTCTCCTGCCACCCAGAACACAGCAACACTGGTCTTTCTCTACCTCCTCACCCACATTTGCAGAGAGAAACTGGCGTGAGCTCAGTCTCTATTTCCGTCCACGTTCAGTGGTGTCTTGAGGTTCTCATTTAGGGGTGTAATTTTGCAACAAATATTCTTGCGTCCACACAACAATTCACCTCTGCTTTTACAACTGCTTTTGCCACTACATCTGCACACTTACTTCATGCAGCTCTATATATAAAGCATGTGAAGTTGCTTGCACACTGGTAAAATCATACAATCTTGTCTGACGGCATGTGTTGGTTGTTACAGGGAGTTTCCTGGACTCAGTGCTACAGTTATCTCCACTCTCCCTGCGAGTGCCGGACTAGGCTCATCCGCCGCTTTCTCCGTGTC
The DNA here is from genome assembly GCA_030341885.1 of Geodia barretti. NCBI lineage: Eukaryota > Metazoa > Porifera > Demospongiae > Tetractinellida > Geodiidae > Geodia > Geodia barretti. The sequence goes on along the minus strand of CASHTH010002803.1, from coordinate 62,874 downwards.
CCTCGCAGCTGGGTTCCTCTCTCTGATTGGGGAGGTCTCCCCCAATCAGCGGCTTAACAAACCGCTACAACAGCAGGCAACAGTGGAGAGTGAGAGAGGGAGTGCGAAGGTTGGATTGCCAATGTCGGTAATGCAGAGACTGGATAAACTGGGGATCGGTGTTTCTGGGTCTGTGTGTACTGGTTGGAGTGCTAGTGAGATGGAGGTCATCAATGAGTGGGGACTGAAGGCTGAGAAATTAATCCACGGGACGCCCCTCTGGGATTGATAACTCCGTCAGCACATTTGGTGAGTAGTGTCATTATTCTCTCATTTCTCCTACCATTATATAGCGGGGTTTTGTTAAATGTATGCATTCATTCTCGACAATATAATGTGGCGGGTCCTTGTATAATGAATGTAACTTTCTTGCAACAGAAATTTTACCACGTGAAGTAGCCACATTATGCATGTCTCTATAGGAGGTGCTATTCGGTTTTGTTCAGGACAGATCAATCGCATACAGAGGTATATCCAGCAGCACCAACTATAGGTACTCCATGTGAGGCATTGTACTTTCGGTGCAGAATGCCAAAAGTGAGGATCTTGCTCGTCAACACAAAGGTTTCTCGAAGCACGAAAAAGATGGTGGCTGGAGTCAGAGAACTCCGCGACAAAGTAACAACAAATCTGATCACTAATGTGTCAAAGTACTGCCTGTTTCCCCGCAGTATCCCAGTGTTGTTGGGCCCATACTGGACTCAGTGGAGGCTATTGTAGAGAAGGCCGAGTATCTCCTCCACCAGTTAGCCCAAGTCTCTCACACCCAACCACAGCCAAACACAGACACCATACACGCAGGCTTGCAGGTACGTAAAATACTACGTTTGCTTCAGAGATTTGGAAGGGGGTATTCAATTTTGGTGAATTTCCAGCTACGAACGTTTTATCTGCGGAATATGTTGGCTAAGCTATATTTGCAGTTGAATTCATCTTAGCCACCAAAAACCAAAATCACCAAAGTTTCTTGTCTGGAATGTATATAGGACCTGTGCCAGGTGAACCAGTGCCTACTGAATGCTCTGGGAGTGGGCCACCGGGCTCTGGACCAGGTGTGTGCGGTGGCTCGAGAGAGAGGTCTGGCCGCCAAACTGACTGGAGCTGGTGGAGGTGGCTGTGCCTTCATCCTCCTACCACCCGGTACACCACACAACAACCTCCGACAAAGGACACCTCTCTTATAAAGGACGCTCGATTCTACCCCATTACTGTATAATGTTACCCCCGATTACAGGACAATCCCAGTGTGCCCCTTCTTCAGTGATTTTACTGATATGTCCATTAGGAATACTTTAGGTTTTTAGTGGGCAGTGCCTATATTATAGCTCTCTTGCCATCTGCACCAATAATTTGCTCCCCAAAATTTTTCGGTTGCACAGATAATATTGTCTAGCAAGCATCCGTGAAAGTGTGTTTAAGAGTTGGCTTGGTTGGCTTTCCATTAGATTACCCGTGGGAAAAGCTGGAAGAAGTGGTGGAAGCCCTATCAAAAGCCGGGTTTGAAAGTTGGGAGACTACCATCGGTTCAGCAGGAGTCACAGCACACAACTTTGTATCAACATAAGGACACACCTCTAGCTATAGATTTGAAGATGCGTTTTTTTATCAGAGTTTTTATAGTTGTGCGGCTGCCATGGCAGCACCCAAGGGAGCGTCTGCGTCCTTCTTGAGGACGAGAGGCAACTCAAAGACTCGTTGGATGTGCTCTTGAAACACGGAGTAGCTCTGTACCAGCTTCCCACTGACCAGCACCCTCTCCACCTGCAACACACAGCTTTTCATTACTGTTCACACATAAACACACTCTCTCTTCTCCCTTTCTCTGTTTTATGTCAAGAAGCTCTGCAGAGATAGTGGGCAGCGTGCTATATATACAGTAATGTACTTGCAGACTCAGGGTCAGGGAGAATAACTGTGGGGGTTGCTAGTAATTCGCTAAACCTCTATCCTAAAAAGTGTTACACTTTGGCCGATTGGCTCTCAATTATAACTGGCATTTTACCTCCTTCATGTGGTACTGCATAATTATCCCTTGCCATTGCTTACATATAGCATGACCCAGACAGTATCAAACCTGATGATATTCCAGGAGGTGAGGTGAGATCATATCACGAAGGTTTTCCACGAGTCCCCTGACAATTGCACTCCCCACATCCCCGAGAGTGAGATCATCAGGACCAACGTTCCACACTCGTCCTCGTACCTCGGGGGCGTGTCTCTCTCCCCACACGCGAGGGTCCATCTTCAGTGGGGTCTCCAGTCTCTCGCCTGCTGACTCCATCACTTTCTTGTACACCTCTTCGAATTCGAGGGTTGGGGTTGCCCCCATAAGCTCTCCCAACCAGCTCTGGAGAGTTTTGATGAAAAGAGCAATTGTATCGCCACCGCCAAGAGCAGCTGCAACGAACAGATGGCTACCGCTGAAGTAGGGGACTCGAACCACTGAGTGTGGTAGTGAGAGGGGAGGCAGCTTTTCTGGAGTCTCTTCTGCCCTCAGTGGCTCTATCAGAACCAGTTGACTGGCACTGCCCATGTTTAGAACTGTAGTGAACATCTATAGTAAATGTCCGTGCAAATGTTGTTCGAAATAATTATACATTCACGTGTACGTACCTGCATCTGTGAGCTCTGGCTGGGCAGCGAATACGGAGCACTGCATATCTCCCATTGCCACAGAGATCTTGGTTCCTCGGGGGATACGGTGCCACTCTGACATCAACCGACCAGCTAGGTAAGGTGCATCTTCCACGCTCGGCAGCAATCCCAGCGGAAACAAATCCTCCAATCTGAAAGTGTATTTATAAAGGATTCGTCTAATATTGCAAATCAACGTACAGCTCTGTGTGCCATTTCATAGCAGAGAGATTGAAATAGCCCCAACTGGTGGCATTTTGGGATGACATCACCACTGCTTCCTTGCCTCCACTGCACAGGGCACCCACTACTGCGTCCATGATAGTGCCTGCTCTGTTGTACTTTGACAGTGTCTCTGGATTGTGGCGCTGGAGCCAGGCTAGTGTTGCACATCCATAACCAGCACTAACGGGAGGGTTTCCCCCAGAAGGCATTTTTGGGAGGGACGAGATGAAGCTCGTATTGCAGCGTGAATCTTGCCAGGTGAAAAGATTGCTACACTCTGTGTTTTCAGCACAGAGAGCTCCAGTTGATGTGTTGAACAGTGTGCCTCTTTTAGAATTCCACAGGATGCACCCGTGCATCTGTCCACACACCCCAATAGCTTTCACGTCCTCCATCATCTGGTGATTCTCCACCTCCAGACTCGACACACACTCTTCTATGGCATGGAATATCTGAGAAGCGGACCTCTCCGCTGCGCCTGGGGTCTCCACATGCTCGAGGCTACCTAGAGGACGGGTCTGCTGGTGGAGAACGCTAAAAGTGGCCTCTTCTACCAGCACCACCTTTACATTGGTGGTGCCTATGTCGACACCGAGCAGCATTACAGCATTACGTCACACACTCAGCTGGGCTCATGTAGGCGTGGCTCGTGGTTGCTCACTGCTTGTGCAACCACGATAATGCAGCCTAGCCATGAAAAGGAGAATCTACCGGTTTTCTTGCGTATTACAACTCGTACAGAAGGAGCAGTGGTTGAGTATGGCCACTGAAGCGACGCTCGAAAAGAAGGAGTGGAAGGTACAGTCATACGTGGAGCAGCAAGACAGAATCTGGCCCAAGGAAGGTCGCCATATTCTGGCACAGTACGACGATGACACCGTGGTAGTCTACCAGGCCTTCTCCCCAGTGATAGCTGAATATGCCATCCGTAACCAGAAGTAAGTACTTCCTGAACATAGTCATTCTAGCACAAGTTATCGTTTTTGCTGCATATAGGTTTGGAGGCGAAAAATTCTCCTTTACTCGGATGTCTTGGATCAAGCCCAATTTCCTGTGGATGATGTACCGCAGTGGCTGGGCAAGCAAGAAGGGCCAGGAGCATGTTCTGGCAGTGAGGATCACGCGAGCCGGCTTCGACCAGATCCTCTCCCTGGCTCTTACCGGGCAGGCAGAGAAAGCGGCGGGGAGAAAGGAGCCAGCACAAGTTAGGCTGCAGTGGGATCCAGATCACGGGCCTAATGGGGATCCCCTGCCTCGACGAGCAATCCAACTTGGCCTCAGGAATGAGGTAATCAAGTTAACTGCAGCTGAAGAGACCTAATAAAGTGGCAGTATAATAATAATAAGGGATACATTTAGAAACTATTTTCTACGTAAATTGGCCTTTATGTAGTACTGTCACATCCCCTATAAAAATGCTACATGTATTGCATGTGTGTACAGGTGCTGAAGCGGTACAGTGAAGAGTGGATTGTTGAGATAAAGGATGTAACTCAGTTTGTTCGTGAGCAGAATGACTTGGTCAAGAGGAACCAGATAGACAAGTTACTTGTTGCTCAGGAGCGGGTTTATCCAATCCTTGACCAGCTAACTGCCGCCCAGATCCAAGTCGACAATCTTTAGAATTTGGAGTGTATTAGCTACGATAATATTATCATTAATGAACACACTGTTCAGTATGGGGCAGAATACCAGTGTCCTTTATAATTATGGTAGGTCCATTCGGAGGTTCATGCTATCCTCAGCCTATATAGATTGAATTGACCACAGTGTATTTACTTATAAATAGACCAGAATTTGGACATTGTTACACAAGTGATTTTGATGCTACTCTGATGGAGTATAGAATTGACTTGGATGCGACGTCTGTTGCAAGACTCTGAAGTGTTTTGTGTATCTCTTTTGACGGTTTTTCTTGTACTCTTCGATCCTCTCCCTCTCCCTCTCCTCGTCCGAGAACTGATCTTCCCAGCGTAGACTATCTCTTGAACGCAGTCCATCTTCAGTCACATCCTTTAGCTCTCCAGAAGTTGATTTGCTGCCTGATTGGCTGCTGCTGCATGGGAGTTGTTCCGAAACTCTGGTGGTCTTGCTGGGAGGTTTGCTGGTCTCAAGACTACTGGAGCTGCTAGTTGCAGTGGCTCCTGTCGCTACCAACTTCCCACTACAGCCACTGTTGCTGCTCAGCTCTGAACTACAGTGAGAGCCGCCTAGAGAGTGGGGAAGGTTTATGAATTATTCATGAAACTAAAATGGGCGGGGCTACTCTGCACACAGATACACAGCAGCTGTAGCTAAGATACTCAGCTGTTTTTACCAGGATAATGCTTCTTTGTTTGACGTGATGCACTTTCTTGACGACAAATGAAAGACAGCGGCGGGGCTTCGCCGGCAGTTTCTTTTTCCGGTGCTTTATTTTTCTTCTTTCGTTTCTTGCCAGCTGCAGAGTCGGACGACTCCGACACCACCCCGCGTCCGTCCGGTCCTTTGTGCACGGCGCAGGACCCGCTCTGCTTTAGCTTTTGTGAGCTGCAACGCCTCTTCTCCATCGCACCACCACACACCACAATAATGCGCTGCTGCTGCTCGCTGCACAGATGACCACGCCCACTTTCCGCGATCTGAAAAATGGCAGAGAGCGAAAATCCACTGTCTTTGCCGCTACTCCCGAGCGCCTCCGACGGTTGCAACGCTCACAAGAGCGAAGACCAAGACGTGAGGTCTCCCCCTAAAAAGAGCAAGACAGATGAAGCGGAGCATGGGTCGAGCCCGGAAGTTGAGGTGGTGAAGACGGACGAGTTTGAATTTCTGGACGGCATGACTCGCTTAGCCACTCTTGAATCGGGTACATATGTATGCAGCTGTACATGTTTTCCATGTATGTTCCAGCTTACTAATGGGTCGTTGGTATGCTTACAAACTCGTCCATTTTATAGCACTGCCTGCATCTCAGCTTGCAACTCAGCTATAAGAAGTAAATTAGTTTAGCAAGAAGCTAAACATAATTATTCAACATACTATGAGCTGCTAGCCAGGTTGCTAGTTTTCCTGTTTCCCGACTGCAGAACTGGAAGATGTCAAAACCGGACTAATGTCGAGACAGGGACTAGACCAATTCGTCCCGTTTCGCCTCCTGCATCCGTGGGGAAACAGGGTTCTGTCGGTGACAGACCTGAGTGGCGGGATGTGGTGTGAAGTCAACGTGGAGTACCGCAAACTCCACCGCCACCTCAAGAACTCCCGGGAGTGGAAGAGGATGGAAGAGAAGGGCATCCCCTGTGGTGCTCAAGACAGAGTCCATGAAGAAAGGTTCCGAAGTCCATCTCAAGAAAGGTAAAGGTGAAACAGAAAGAGAAGAGAGGGGAGCTTTTCAGGGGATACCAATGGACTGGTGGCATTGGTAGTATATAGCTACTCTGCATAAGTTGTTTGAACAATTCTAAAAGATGGTGAAAGTTTTTCCCTTCAAATTTTCACAATAGCTACCACAGATTTTGTTTACTGTTTTTGGCAGAGTTGGAGGTTCATGAGATAGTGAAGGTGGAAACAGTGACCAAAGAGGACAGGGCTGCAGTTCAACTCATCAACACCTACACTCAACTCTCTGTCGTCAAAACTGGGGGCATGGAGAGAGAAGTGTCCGTGTTTGGGGATCCGTTTGAGTCCGGTGTCCTCGTGAGAGGGATCATTGACCAACTGCAGTATTTCCCGGAGGCCGGCGAGCTCATCCTCACAGACAACAAGACAAGACGGGCCAAATCGCTACCCCCGACGGAGCAGAAAAAGGGGACCCGTTTTCAGCTGATGTTGTACAAGTACCTGCTGGATCGCATGTGTTTGGGACTCACCAAGGGAGAGCTGTTGTACCGGCACTTGAATCTGGAGAGGGAGTCGTGTCTCACGCAGGGGGCTCTGAATCACATCATCAGCTGCGGTCTTAGTGGGCTGTTTAGTGACGAACTGGGAGTTGCCGGAGGATTAACCAGCTCACAGCAAGGATTTACTGAAGGGTCGAGCATTTCTCAGCAAGGAATTGGTGAAGGATTGAGCAAAGGCTTTTCCGAGTCCATAGCTCAAAACAAGAATCAAACAGTTTGCCGTCGGGAATTATTGGAGGGTTAAGCAGTTCTCAGAAAGGGTTCTTGGAGGGACTGACATTTGGTCGAGTTGTAGATTGCATCCTGGAGCACATTGCAGGACTCGGACTGCCACTTGTGGGAGTGCTGATGGTGCACTACGAACACCAGGGGAGCGGCGAGTCACTCGGGATGGACACCGTGGAGTACGATGAACAGTGGATGATGGGCGAGCTGAAGAACAGACTGGGGTACTGGGAGGGCTCCCGGCCAGCGCAAGGCGTCGACATCGAGTCGGCGTGGAAATGCTCGAGTGCCAGTTCAGAGACATATGCACCTGGAGACTCCAGGGACAACTTGAAACTTCGCCGGCTGCAAGATTATCGTCACGATGAAAAAAACTCATTGCATACATGAGAAAACTAAGTCCAAAATGTTTGTACAGTTTTAAACGATGAAAGATGTGTAGACAAAGTCTGTAACAATAATACAGAGACCAGATATATATGAAACCGCAAATAGACACAGAAACTGGGTGATTATAATATTGATGACAAGTGCTATTAGCAACAAAAAAAAGTGCAGTGTTCAAAACAGAAAATTTTTTGCTCAAAGCAATGTTTTCCTTGCTAGCGTCGGATAATGACGCGTTGCTGAGGAGGTGGGACCGAAACCACGGTAACAGTGGTAGTATTCCGCTGTACGACAGAGTGGGCTGGGGGGCGGTAATACTGTTGGGGGTAGTAGCCCCCCGGAGGGGGTCTGGGAGGGTATTGGTACCTTGCAGGGGGAGGTGCCGCGTACGCAGGCTGGGGAGCTGGTCTGTATGCTGGCTGGGGGTACGGCGCCATCGGGGGGCGGGGCTGTTGTTGATATTGTGCAACAGGTGGTTGTTGTGGAGGAGGGGGCTGGTAGTACCCTGGGGGGTAATTTTGGGCCCCCACATACCTTGCAGGTGGTGGTCTCTGGGGGGCCTGAGGTTGAGGGGGAACTACAGTATACGGCGGCCACTGAGGCATGGGGGGCCCTTGGGGACCAGATATCGGAGGCCTCTGGGGGGCATACATGGGGGGTCCCTGAGGGGTAGGCATAGGAGGCCCCTGAGCCTGAGGTGTGTAAGGCGGTGGAACAGGGGGCGTGGTTATGGGAGGAGCTTGGCAGGAGACTTTGGGTAGGTGGGAGCTGGGTACTGCTGGTCTGCCGTGACCACACCGCGAATCTTCTCCAGTGCAGCCAGCCAGCTCCTGCCCAAAACCACAGAGAAACAGACAAAAAACAACAATGAGCATGTCAATGCACAAAAAACGTAGGACTGGTGGTGGATGCAGGTATTTTCTCCATATTCTGCGTATCCTGTTTGTTATGGTTCAGACCGGAGACAAGATAAAAATCGGAGGAAACTGGAATTACAGTTCAATTTCAAAACCACAGGTGCAGCACAACACAGATGCCCTCGATGTGCTCCTGTGTTTGGTGGGAAGCTTGTGCAGAGCAGCTTCTCATTTCAGGTTTTAAAATTCCCCCGATCCTTACACTATATCCCAGGGGGTATATACGAATAAACACATTGTGTACGTGTGCATGAATTCTGTTGGAACTTTGTAACAAGACGTATAAATATCAAACATTAGGCATTCCTACTGTGGAATGAAGGAATCACATGCACGCCTGCCCTCCCACAATCTGACACAGCATAATGCGGTGAAATTATATTCATGTCAACACTCCTTGCTCCCAGACATGACTGGCTAATAAAAGACACAAGTGGACCATGCATTTTTTTTATAGCAGAGGGGTAGCTAATAACACCACCACCGGCATGTTTCCTATAGAGCTATTGTGATAAAGTGATTTGGGTCTGAGTTAACTGGCAACAGTAGCACCTACAACATTCTCGAAGTCATTAGCTATAATAATGCAGGTCTTACTATAGATCTATGGTCTTACCCGCGCTCGTCCAGCGTTTCGCACACGCAGGTGAACACTCGCTCCTTTGTGACAATGAGGAAGGTATTGCCGGGGGAGAAATTGAGCGGCAGACGCTCGGCTCCCTTCGTCTTTTCATCGTACGGAGACACGCTAGCGGCGTCCACTGCGTCTATCTTCCCTTTCTCCACCTTGGCCGACGAGTCAGTGTAGTAGTACAGGTAGCCGTTCCGCTTCAAGACGAACCATCGTCTCTTCCAACTCTTTACCGAACTTCCTGGAGAAAGAGAGAAATGTGAAGTACCTATCTTGTTAGCTACGAGCAGCTGTCTTCAAACTTACCGCACTTGTGCACGTAGCCGCTCTTCACCTCGTCTTCAGCCATGAGATCAAACCGCTTTCAAAAGAACACAGAGCCACACACCCAAACACGATACCGTAGGACGCAAGTGGAGAGGTCCGGCTAGCTGGCTAGGTCGATCGACTGTACGTGATCGCAATTACTTAACCGACCACGCCCCCGCGGTACTTCGCACGCCGATTTTTCGAGACTCTTATTAAAGGAAAAAGTAATTTTGAAATCCGGAAGACACGGTTTCCCGACTTGAGCGACCTCTCCGACGTCCGATCTATTAGCTGAGTCACCGTATACACGTCGCAGGTTCCTCCTCTCCCCCCGAAGGACCAACAAAGCCACAATGCTCATCCGAGAATTGTAAGATCCGATCATACTGTATGAGGGAGGGAGGGGGCGCGTGCACGCGAGACACGTTGTGTAAGGTAAATGGGGGTAACTTCGGACACGGGGTAATACCCGGACACATAACTCGCTATTCAGAAACAAGAGAAAGATTCGGATATATTTCACTTGATTTTACTACCTGCCAAAGCGCTAACAAATGTTCCTCGCGTTTTTTCGCAGCGCATAATTTCGAAGCTGGTGCAAAGCGGAGTTACCTCCGCTTCCGGAGTTACCCCCATTTACCTTACTTTACGTAGCGAACTCCCACCCTCCTTATACTGTAACTAAGCCGAACATCTCTCTTTCCTACAGTCGTGTGGTACTCCCACTCAGCGTTGAGGAGGTAAGACGCTCATGATGGCATTGGTTCCACTCTGCGTATGTGTTGAACTGGAGTGTGAGTTTGTAATGAGGTTTACTGCACTTTCCCTTCCTCTCTTTCAGTACCAAGTTGGACAACTCTACTCTGTCGCCGAGGTAATATTGGAGGCATTTTGCCGGAGAAAACGTTAAGAATGATTAAAACTCGCGAGGCGACTATATACTGCACCTAGAAGAATGGGTGGAACCAGTAGTACACTAGCCTCGTTCCCAGACCTCCAAGGGAAAGTGGGGCCTGGGGACAAGGCTAGTAGTACATGTGAACTTGTGTCTGTGTGCTCGCCTTCTCTGCCCACGTCTAGTGTCCGTAGTGGACCCAAAACATTCCCCTCCCTCCACCCATACACTTTCACGAGTAAAGTCGAAACTTTGTACACACTTTTAAACTTAATCATCCCCACACTTCCTTCCACCGTAAACCTTTCACAACGAAGCTCTCGCAAAGGGCACTAAAACCTCAAAATTTTGCATCTCTTGCACATTTTTACCAGAATGGTGTGTTTGTCTCCCATACAAACTCTCAAAAAAAACCAAAAAAAAACAACTTTCTCCCTCAACTATATTAACACCAGCACACATTGATAGCAGTAATAAGTTACATACCCAGAGAACATTGAATCAGGTGATTGATTATCAACCACCGATTTTTATTGTCGACTATTGTCATCAGGCCAGCAAGAATGAGACGGGCGGGGGCGAAGGGGTGGAGGTGGTTCAAAACGAACCGTTTGAGAACGCCGAGCTTGGAAAAGGGCAGTTCACTCACAAAATCTATCACCTCGCTAGGTATGTAAGTGTATGTATGTACATTGCCAAGCGCCAGAGCGCATGTGAGGGTTTTAACGTGGACCGTAGTTGTTGCATAAGCCTTGTTCAAGATATATTCCTTGTCGTGCTCACTTCACAAAATGGCGGGCTAAGGATTGACTTTTCCACCTGTCTTTGTTTATAGTAGTGCTGGTTGGGGTTGTTTTGTGTATAATACTATTTTCCTTGTGCAACTAACACTTCTCCATGGAAACCGTTGTGTCATCTGCAGTGTTTTGTGTACTGTTCAAGAAACAGGAACCTAATACCTACCGTGTCTATGGAAACCTCTTGTCATCAGCAGTGTATGTGCTGTGCATGTGATGTCCTAGATAATATTCCCCCTTGGGAGATTGAATACTTGTCGTTACCGTGTCTATGGAAACCGTCATCAGCAGTGTATTGTAGAAGTGTGCTGTGCATGTGATGTCCTAGATAATAATATCCCCCCTTGGGAGATTGAATACTTGTCGTTACCGTGTCTATGGAAACCGTCATCAGCAGTGTATTGTAGAAGTGTGCTGTGCATGTGATGTCCTATAATAATATTCCCCCCTTGGGAGATTGAATACTTGTGGTTTAGATGTTGCTTCCTGCATGCTCTGATTCTTGTCAACCCGGTTCCCCACAGGGTTTTAATCTCGCAGTTTAGCAGTAGCATTGCTCGAGGCATACAAGCTATACAACCCACATATTATACTCACTAGTGGCTATAGTTTCCCCGAGCTGGTTTTCAAACGCCGTACAATTGTGTGGGCACCGCATTGTGTATACATACAAATATTATCGTCGAACATGTCAATTATGATGTAGCCCCACTCTATAATTATACTACCGGCAGGAAGGTGAACAGGAACGGTCGTTCAAATTTCGGTTGGGCTGAGATAACAGGCTGAGATAACAGCGCACTTGTCATCACACGTTTACACACACCCACACAAGTCTAAAATTAACCCAATTATCTCTCGCGACACCTTACCTTGTTTCAGTCCTAATTACATGGTAGTAATACGGCGCACTCCCTACTGTCTCCATCCTCTCCTCTGTGGAGCCATGGTGGGTGGCTGGGGAATATCGCCGACAGAGAGAGGGGCTATACCTGGTACAGCTGTCTGGGGGAAGTTACTGCCCACCCTGAGCTGACTACTGCATGCCCGTACACTGACGTTGCTATAGTTAGATATACACATAGGCAGGAAATGTACACCATACTTGTCGCACGGGAGCACCCCTCTAATTATTGCTCCACGTGCCTTGCTTTTCGTGTATCGTGGGTCTGAATATTGCTATTGCACTCAGAGCAATTATGTCAGACCCACGATACACGAAAAGCAAGGCACGTGGAGCAATAATTAGAGGAATAATATATGTCCTCCCTCTCTCCAAACGATGCTCTGTATGAGTGGGGAGAGGGGGCTATACCTGGTACAGCTGTCTGGGGGAAGTTACTGCCCACCCTGAGCTGACTACTGCATGCCCGTACACTGACGTTGTTACACACAGAGGCGGAAAATGTACACCATACTTGTCGCACATGAGCGCCCCTCTAATTATTGCTCCACGTGCCTTGCTTTTCCTGTATCGTGGGGTCTGACATAATCGCTCTGAGTGCAATAGCAATAATATATGTCCTCCCTCCCTCTCTCCAAACGATGCTCTGTATGTTCTGCTGCAGTTTGTCATTTTATGATATTCCGTATTTCCCGCAGCAAGGTTCCGCGGGTGATTCGAATGCTGGCTCCCAAAGGTGCCCTTGAGGTTCACGAGCAGTCGTGGAACTGCTACCCGTTCTGCAGGACAATTATAAACGTGAGAATGTAATTTACATACTTTGGCTAGCGGACGTGAATACACCTATAAACTGAGCAGTTCTGAAGAAAAAGTGCCCCGAGCGGCGGTATAAACTAAGCATTTCTTGTGAAAAGAAAAGGTGTTGTAAACTGGCAAAGAGGTGTCCTTACTTCAGTGGTGTTCGTAGAGAGGGGTTCTCTGCATAGCAGTATGACGAGAATTCATCGAGATGATTTCAGCAAAATATAAGGAACCAGTGGCTGTATTGCGTCATTTCCCCCAGAATCCGGATTACATGAAGGACAACTTCCACATCACCATAGAGACACACCACGTCGACAACGACAAGGGAGAGCAGGAGAACGTGAGTTGCCCAAAACCATAATTATAGCAGGGGTGTCAGGAGAAAAGAGTCAAGTGCAAAGAGCTAAAGTTTTCGATTTACAGTTTTAGCAATGTAGCATTGACAGTGGCTCCAGGACTAATTAAAGCCCTTGTACATAGGTGACTAAGTTCGTGCTTTGTCTATGCCTACTAGAACGGCACTAGTCAGCTAGCATTATACACTTTTTTCAGCTCGTCTGTCGTGCTCCACCAGGCAGCTGGCATGGCAGTAGGCTAGGCAGCGATCGACACTTTGGAAGGCCCACTGACCCCAAAAATATCTGAACATCAAACCAAAATTGATTACGTGTTACGAGGTAAAGTGTCAACAATTCTTCGGTCTTAGTCACGCCACAATAACCAGGAATTTCCGCGTCAGTTTCATGCTCCAGCGCAACGGTATTGATGCAAGGCCGAACTGACACTTCGCTGACATCCATTGACCTTGTTATATGAGCTTGCATGTCAATGTCCTTGTAAGGTAAGGAGTACAAAACGTGGAGCCACTACCAAGTTCCTGAGTTATATTAATAATTGGTGCAATTAACCTTCATTAAACCCCTTATCATTATTTGGTTGTGTACTGTTCTGTTGTATAATGCATAAGATTTAGGAATTTTAGGATTTCGACCCTGTCTGCTGAGCTATATACCAGGGCATGACAATATGCATATGTGCGAACATCCAGAGGTTCAAAGTTTGCTTTGCTTGCCCCCACTGAGAGCAGCGCCATTTTCAGTGACCCCTCCCTCTCTCCTTCCCATCCCGCTGTCTCTCAGATACACAAACTTTCTCCGGCCAAACTCGCCAATAGAGAAGTCATCCATATCGACGTCGTCAATGATCCAGTCTCCTCCTCAGTAAGCATTACATCTCCCTCCTCTCCTCTTGCAACTTGTTTCTTCTCCTGGTTAACTGTTGACTGTTTGGAAAAGGCTGAAGCCTGTACACAGTAGAGCCTCCGATAAAGGAAGAAAAACTTCTCGATAAGGACACAGTTTGAGGTCCCTGCATGTTTTACTAGTAATCTCCCAAGTAACCTTCCTTACGGACAAATTGCCTGGTCGCAACATGTCTGTTATTCAGAGGTGTCACTGTATCAACGAAACCTGTGTCAAAGATTAGTGTCACTTCAGGTCACTCGTGTGGACAATAAGACAACAAGGACTCTAGACACGCCCCCCTCTGTAACTCTCTAAACCTCAGGACTACAAGCCGGAGTGGGACCCGGCAAAGGTGCGCTCGCAGAAGGCAGAACGCGGCCCACTCAAACCAGACTGGAAGGAGACTTCTAAACCCATCATGTGCTGCTACAAGCTGGTCGAAGTGGAGTTCAAGTGGTTCGGACTCCAGAGCACCGTCGAATCCAGAGTTCAAAAGGTCAAGCATCTCTCTCTCTCTCGTCTCACCTCTTACTCCATCTTCCTTTTACCCTCCATTTTACTTTACTTGTAGTAATTGAAGGAGCACACCATAAGATTGGTCGATCAGTTGCCCGTTTCAGTTGAACCTGTGTGCAGTGTTTAGCTACACGTGTAGCACCTAGAGCAGAAAAGTTAGTCTACCGAGTCCAGCTTTGCGTATAATGCTGCATCCTGCAATCTGTGTCCCGTGTGACATAATCATGTGCCCTGTACTTCCTGCACATGCAAACTTGCATCAAAGGGTCATGTGTGTCTGTACATTGGTTTTCTGCTTCCTTTGGTAAGCAGACAGATAATATTACACATGGCAATTCCCTGATGAGTGTACTCCCTACTTTTCCATGGAAATTGGAACAATCGTAGAAGTATTTTAAGTATTTTGATCACATGTGTGTGGCATAGTCAGTGAAGAAAACTGCAGCATCACTGTCTGGACCATTGTGGTCAGAAGTACATTCCATGTTGTTATAAATACACAAAAAAGGTTAAGGGAACCATGGTGATGTAATTTTTGGTTTGGTTATGTTAAGCTGGAATTTTCTCCTTGTATATGTTTCTGACCATTAGCTTTGTTCACATTATTTTGAGATGTTTATTCGCACTTGGCTAACTACAAAGATCTGGATGCTGTATGTTGTGTGGGCTTTAGCAGAGACATAAGGATCTAGGTCGCTTCATAAACGATAGGTTTAAGATCCAATGATTGCAAACTGGTGAAAGACTGCACAATTAATCGAAATAGTGCATGACAATAATGTTGCATTTCGAGGGTGTTAGCATCGTTCTGTGCCTAGCCCTGTAGCAGCACACATGGGCAACTAAAATGTTTTGCGGAAACTGTTCTGAATAATAATGGTTAGGTTTTGCGATTCCGAGAATAATTGCCAATTACATTAGTAGCTAGACTTTCATTCCGTCACCCAGCGTCAGCTAGTGTCATATTGTGAACCAGGCTTTAGTTCAAAGGGGTAGATTTGAAGTGGTAATTATGTACTCTCACACACAACTTAACTTAAGTAACTACTGTTTTTGCTGTGGCTCTACTATCTTAATACTGTTCTAGTTACTGTTTTATTATACAGGTGTATCCTCGGTTGTTCAGAAACTTCCACCGTCAGGTATTTTGCTGGCTGGACCAGTGGTACGGGATGACTATGGACGAGATTAGGGCTATTGAGGAAGACACTAAGGCAAAGCTCGATCAGGTATTTGTGCAGTGGGTCCTCTATAGTTGTTTGTCTTGACTTTCTTGGTTTTTTGACGTGTGTTCGTTATTGGTGAGCAAAGCGAGCCTACCTAATCGGTTCACTGAGGGAATTTTAATTTTGTGACGGCACTGTCAGGCACTGCACATACCGTAATGTTCTGCGTGAATGTTAATGCGCGCAAAACAAATGCTCGTGCTCGCTCACCAACGATGTGTTGCATTCCTCTAGTATTCATGATAATTCTACCCACTGATCTAATCAACATGCTGTTGAGATTCTTGCTCAAATCTTACGATTTTGCTCTCTTGCACATTATTGCCGAGGAGTCTCGATATTTGTACTGCTGTATTCTCCCATCTCACAGCAAAGGAGTGAGGGTGCTGTGGTTGGCACAAGTGA
Source organism: Geodia barretti (assembly GCA_030341885.1). NCBI lineage: Eukaryota > Metazoa > Porifera > Demospongiae > Tetractinellida > Geodiidae > Geodia > Geodia barretti. Next base: position 46,838 of record CASHTH010002803.1, on the reverse strand, counting down.
ACAATGAAAACCTTTTCTTCGCCCCACTTTCCATTGACGATTGTGACTCTTTCCCTAACTATAGCTCATACCGTAAATTGTGTATAATTATTTATTATTGTACGTGTATAGTAATAGTTTTTTTGATTTTCAAGTGACACTGGGGGTTTGCTATCTGTAGCCATGCCATGCAATACAGGTTGAAAGGCATTCATGCGTGCATAATTAATTTGAGCACAGTTCTGATAGCACAAGTTCTGGCACAGCACAAGTTCTGGCGCGCGCGCAGTCTCGTTGCAATCGCCGACTATAAAAGAGCCTGATTCGTTACAGGTGTTATAGGTATATATACGACTTTATTTACAGCTACACAGATAAAAAATAACAGATGAATAGCGCGAAAGATTTCCGTGTCCTGGTGTTCGAGATCGCTGAAAAGCTCACTTACGCCGACTGCGAGACACTGCGCTTCATCCACGGCCTCCCGGAGAAGAACCGCGAGACGGGGGCCGCCCAACTGGAAGTTCTGCGGACTCTTCATCGTCAGGGAGTGTTCACGGACTCTCGAGGTCTGTCCGAGGTACTGCGGACTGCCCACAGAGAAGACCTGGTGATGGAAGTGGAGTGTTTCAAATCGTCGCCTCGTTCCTCCTCCACCGGTTCGCTCTCATGCAGCCCCGTATCGTCGGAAGCCGGGGATCTGACGGCGTATCGTTCCCCAACGCAGCTCCGCGGATTATGCGACGCAAACGTAGCGCAGGCCAACTCCCTGGCGGCCGAGTTGGGAAGAGTCAGGGAGTCCGTACCCAGATCGGGGCTGTCCCGAGAGACACTTGAGAGGCTTTACCGCGAGCTTCTGGAGGTTGAGCAGGCGCTGCAGGCAGCGCTCGGACGTTGCGAGACGATGATGACCTGTTGTACGGTCGCCGATTCAGACTCGCGCAGGGACCCCTGGACGACGGAGAGGAAACTCCCACTCCGTCCCGTTTCAGCTCCCCGAGTAAACCACAACTCTTCTGCCGTGCTGCTCTCGTCCACCCACGATTCGGCGGAGCCAACTACTCACCACATTCGCAGTTCGTCATGCGACGGGCTCTTAGACTTCCATGGTGGCCAAGGCGTGCGGAGGCAGCGGTACAAGATCAGTCTCGGCCACACTTACTACAATCAGTTGTCTCTGGCCACCACCAACGCACAGAGTGATTCTTCAGTCCTTTTTATGAGTAGGAGTTGTTCAAATGGCAGACCGAAAGTCCCCAAAAAGCCAGGTGAGCTTTGTTTTTCTGTCGTTACTGGCAAATCCTAAAGCACTACTTGCTGCAAGCTCACTAACTATAATCCATTCTCTTCAGCTTGGATGCAGAGATCGAGAAGTGTTGATGGTCTTGATGAGGGGTCGTCTTTCCCGACCAGCCACACTCCCTCCCATGCCACCTCGTCTCTCACAGACAACAGTCTTTCCCACAGTTAACCATAGCTTAGTTCTCTCCAATGGACATTATATAGCAATGCTTCATTTCACTTTCACAATGTACAGTGGAACCTCTGAATAATGGACACTTTGGATCAGGCATTTAGGGAGGTTGTCATCTCTTCGGAGGTCAAAAATGATAAAATGTACTAGGATGATAGGAGAGCGAACATTTCAGACTTCAAAGTGGTTCGTTTTTCTACCGCATCCTTTATGCATCATTTACTCCTCGGTGTTCTGTATGGTGTATTTAGCTACTGGAGTTGGCCGAATCATCATGCTGTTGCTAATAAATAATTATGCAAAATGGCTATAGCATACATGAATTTGTCGATCAGTATTATATATTATTTAAGTTACCTAAGCCAAAAATGGCAAGGTTGAAAGGCATTCACGCGTGCATAGTTTGAACACAGTTCCCACTGACCTATTAGTCATTGGCCTATTAGTCACTGCTTGACGATGATGAGCTACTAGGCCGAGGTCTTGCCAATCTAGACAGGAGAGTGTGCTCAACAATATCGTCGTATATCGGCTCATACTCATCACCGGGCTCCGGCAATGTGTAGTCTCTGTTTGTGTTCTGATCCATCGCAGCCTGTTGATCATCAGTAGGAGAATCAGAGGGGGGATCAGGGAGGGGCTTCTCCAGCATTCTTCTTGGAGCTGGGAGTGGTCTAAGCGAGGGAGAGGTACCCGGGAGTTGCTCACTGTCAGAAATATGGGGGAGGGAGATTGTTTTTTTGAGCAGCTTGGAATTCCTTCTGGGTTGTACATCATCGTAGTAATCACTGGCTTCATCTTCGATTTGCTCTGGGCTGATGTAGTCATCCTCGTCACTTTCCTCGCCATTTTCTGGCGTGTCTTCCAGGAGCTCTGGCAAGGAAGAGGGGCGCGATGGAGGATTATTGAATCCCGACCGAGGCAAACATCTAGGACTCCTAGCAACGTGCCCTGTGTTTGGATTGTTCAGTTTTGGTTTGGGCTTCAGTGTAGGCTTGGGCTTCGGGCTGGGCTTCTGTTGTCTGGGTGGTGGTGGTAGTGGTAGAGTGGCTGGTGTTACTACCGAAACTGGTGTGCTGGGGAGAGGTTCAGCATCTTCTTCAGTAAACCATACGTCCACATCCTCTGCAGAAATAAATTTATTAATAGCTAAGCTCTGTTGGAGTCCTGCATTTTCTTTATAGCTCCTCACCGTAATCTTGTTGTTCCCTCTTTTCTTCGTCTCCCGCACTTACGCAGAGCGCCGATGCCTCGAGTAGCTCCAAGTTTGCCTTCTCTTTCAACCTCGCCAGCGCCACCGCCGCCTCGCTGATATCGCCCAGAGCGGCACGCGCCGCTGCCCCGTCCACTCCATCACTGGCGGTGGCCACGCGCAGCGCCTCTAGATGCCGCACCAAAACGTTCGCCTGGCTGATTGCCATCTTGTAGCACATCCTCAGGCGAGAGTCGCTTTCCGTTTCTTCGTTCTCTGACAGTACGCCCTGTTTTGCGTAGCGCGGGCCGTCATCGTCGTGATCTTGCACCAACACCGACTTTTTGTTCCTGTTCCGGATGAAGACTCTCACCAGGTTCGCCAACTGGCGGTTCTTGAGGTCCTTCTCCAGGATGTCTAACAGACCTTCCGGACGTGTAGGGCCGAAGATCTTGGCCTGTTCGAGTGTGGCCAGCACTTCCAGAGTCTGTGGATTGGGAGAGAGCGCCTCTCTCTGGCTGTAGAGCCGAATGTAGATCAGTTTCCGAACCTCTTCGTCCGTCAGTCGCTCCGCCACGCTCACAACGACCCTTCTAAAAGCGAGATTATCCGAGTAGTCATCCATAGGTAATTCTTCTTCTCTACGTACGTTCGCTCTAGCTAGCTCTGCGAGCCACTAGCACTACGCATGCGCAAAAACAGCGGCGTAGCCTCTACGCATGCGCGCAAACCTCGATTTTAGCGCGAGCTCTGTATAAAAAGACTTACGTCGCTCAATCATCCAGCAGTCCGACACGCGAATTCACCTCCAAAATAGCTCTGCTAGCTGCAAAGATGGACCCCAACGAACTAGAGATAGAATTCCGCATTTCCGTCCTCCGTTTAGCGGAACGCCTATCTGACACGGAAACCAACAAACTGGTCTACATCTGCAAGCTCCCGCCGCAATACAAAGACAAACAGCCGATGGTCGTCCTCGAATACATGCACAACATGGGAATCTTTTCCGCCACAAAGTTGGATAACTTTGCGCGGCTCTTGAAGGAGATCAAACGCGACGACCTGTCGAGAACGGTGGAAAAGTACTCCAAAACGAAAAAGACCCGCAAGATGTGCGCCAAGGCCCGCGCGAGTTCACCTGAAGCAGATCCGTCGCTCACGACCAGCTCGCAGGCGACGTTCGAGGTGTTCAACATTCAGAGCAAGATCACGAGAGACGTGATGGACCAGATGATGAAGCGGCACAACGATATGGGGCTGAGGGTCAGACAGCGAGCAATGCACGATTTAGAATGCCTGGTAAAAAGTGCCCAAGACTTGATGAAGGAGCTGAGTACCCAATCTAATGCGAAAGGTATACCTATTAGCTATAATGAGACTGTTTGGTTACTGCATTTAAAAATTGCAGATGTTCAAGAAGGTGGCGAAGATAGTTATATTTACAGTGTCCCGCACTTTGATGATGTCGACAGTGGTGATGACTCCAAATCCTCTCCTCCAGAGTACACGTACATTGAAAACGATCCTCCCCCAGTATCTGTAGCCTTCCAGCATGACCAGCAGCCAGCAGGGAGGGCAGCCACTCTGCCTCATGCTGCCGCTCAACTTGTCACAGGGCTCTCTGCTGGCCAGGTGGGGGTGAAAGACAGATTCAAGCTTCAGAAACCCCAAAACCCTTCCTAAACCACAGAAACACAGGGCAGAAGGTGTGTGCAATTCTTTTTTTGTGTTCTGTGGTCTGGGAGTCAACAATAACTCTCTCTCTCTCTGTCAGGGAGTACTGCCCTGGTGAGTTCCAGGGTTGTCCCCTCATCAGTGCCACATAATCCAGGTATATATAGTAGTCTTTTACCACCCTCAAAACAAACTCTATATTATTTGTGTGTCCTACAATAGCTATTGACCTGAGTGATCTCAAACAGAAGAAGTCATCTCTCAGGAAATCTGGGAGTGCTCAGAAGAGTTCCCTCCACAGTAGTCCCAGTCTCAGCAGCATGGACTCTGACTACACTGGAGGTAGCTCTGCCAGCTACACTGGAGGATCGGACACGACTGGGTCGACTGACGACAGTGGATTTGGTGGAGATATATACATGAATGTACGCGAGGCGGCAGACGAGTACATGAACACTCAGTGTTCAACCTGAACATTAGTTTTAGGTAGCATAGCTATAGTGATTGTGATGTTTGGCTTAGGTTTAGGTAGTAGTAATTATGTGATGTCATTAATTTAGCTAGTTGAGTTTCTCCCTTTGGCCTCATCTATCCAGACATGAACAGATTTGAGCACGCTGACACCCCCAACCCCATCCATCACACAATCCCTATATTGTTGCCTAGGTGAAGTATTAAACACATTCACCATTACAATATATACTCAGAACTTATAATACAAGAAAGACATGCTACTGAGTAACCAACACCGTTATAGAGTTCAAATTAAAGGGACTGTGGCAGTCTAAAAACAACAGGGACACGGTGAAAGAATGCTTGCTTATATAATGTCATATTCCCTATAAGAGTAGCACACCAGGCAACGATATAGGGATTGTGTGATGGGGTTGGGAGAGTCAGAGTGCTCAAATCTGTTCATTAACCATGCTCCATGTATCCCATCCCTATCTTGTCTCCCTCACCAATGGAGAGCAGGCCCCCTGTTCAGATTTTTGTCCCGCGAACAAAATGCGCATGCGCGGCTGCTTGCGCGCGCGCAGGTATAAAAGCACGAGGTTTTCGCCACTCGAGTCACTAACACTGTTATGGAGAGACAGAGTTTAGTCGTCGGTTGGCGGATGGCTTGACGGTGATGGAAAACGAACAGGTTCGTCAGTCGCTCCCCGGTGCGAGACTATAGCAAAGATAAGAGTCAAGCAGAAGAGTATGTATGGTGGGCATAATAGTCATCGTCTCCACGACGCAGCTGATCGATATCGAGCCTGCAGGTCGTCCGTGTCACTCCCGGCTGCCCCGCCTCCTCCTGGCGCCACTGCCTTCTTCTGTGCCTGAGTCTGTTGGATGTGAGGTTTCTCGAGAGTTCGTGGTCCAGGGAAATTCCGTCCAGAACTGTTGGACTACGACCTCTGACTCCTCCTCTTCATCGTCGTCTGTCATCGATGGTGTCGGAAATTGTCTCTTCCTTGCGATCATGATCTCGCTCTCTCGCTCAAACTGCATCATGACCTTCTGGGAGTTGGGGGGGTTCATCTTCCTTGTTCATACCTGCGCAGGGCTTTTGTCACCCCTTTCATAGCATTGCCATGGCAGCCTGTGACTTCAATGTTCTGAATCTTGAGTGCGATGCCCTGGATGTTGGCCTCATCAGTATGAACCGCTTCACGAAACTCTGAGTTTGCACCAGATCCTTGGCCATGATCTTCACCGCCTCCATCTGCCCGCTCTTGACCATCTTCCTGATGTCGACGACCAGTTCCTTCTCCTGTCTCTCCAGCTGGTCCAACTCCCGTCCAACTCCCGCATTACCTTGTTCAAGGCTCGCCGGTTTCTGCCGAAGCAGCTCCTCCGGAGTCTTTCTCTTCACAAACAGCCTGTCCATCCCAGTATACTGCCTCTCTCTAGCTCTCTAAGCAACCTTCAATGTCGGGTTGGAGCACTACGTGGTTGATTCTGGAGACGGGGAGACCACGTACGTATCAGTGCCTGAAAGAGGTGGAGGAGGCCGAAAGAGTATAACTTTCTCTGGCTCTCCAAGTCTATTTGCCTAGAAAGAGGTGAAATGTTGTATGCTGTCACCCACTGAACAGCATCAGTAGCAGCAGCTGGAGCAACGTAGTTGCTGAATATTATGTGAAATGTCGAGATCTAAACGTTGATCCACATGATATATTGTGTAATCATCCACTTGTTGAACCATGACAGATTTATTACACAGGTGAAGCATCCGTATTGTTGGACACCAAAATAAGGCCACATATGTAGGGCAGCATGGGAAACAGCGCTGAGACTACTCTAAGAATCACACGCATGCGCGCAGGTCCGTGACACACGTGTTTTTAATTTCGCGCCATTTTAGAAAACGCGGCGGAAATTGGTTGTTCGATCGATCGCCCGCCCGCTCCGCGGTAAAACCGGTAAGACCTAATCGGGCAATAAAGCTGCATTATCTGCAGCACCGGATCAGATTCGCGAGCTAGCTCTGTATAAAAAGACTTACGTCGCTCAATCATCCAGCAATCCGACACGCGAATTCACCTCCAAAATAGCTCTGCTAGCTGCAAAGATGGACCCCAACGAACTAGAGATAGAATTCCGCATTTTCGTCCTCCGTTTAGCGGAACGCCTATCTGACACGGAAACCAACAAACTGGTCTACATCTGCAAGCTCCCGCCGCAATACAAAGACAAACAGCCGATGGTCGTCCTCGAATACATGCACAACATGGGAGTCTTTTCCGCCACAAAGTTGGATAACTTTGCGCGGCTCTTGAAGGAGATCAAACGCGACGACCTGTCGAAAACGGTGGAAAAGTACTCCAAAACGAAAAAGACCCGCAAGATGTGCGCCAAGGCCCGCGCGAGTTCCCCTGAAGCAGATCCGTCGCTCACGACCAGCTCGCAGGCGACGTTCGAGGTGTTCAACATTCAGAGCGAGATCACGAGAGACGTGATGGACCAGATGATGAAGCGGCACAACGATATGGGGCTGAGGGTCAGACAGCGAGCAATGCACGATTTAGAATGCCTGGTAAAAAGTGCCCAAGACTTGAAGAAGGAGCTGAGTACCCAATCTAATGCGAAAGGTATACCTATTAGCTATAATGAGACTGTTTGGTTACTGCATTTAAAAATTGCAGATGTTCAAGAAGGTGGCGAAGATGGTTATATTTACAGTGTCCCGCACTTTGATGATGTCGACAGTGGTGATGACTCCAAATCCTCTCCTCCAGAGTACATGTACATTGAAAACGATCCTTCCCCAGTATCTGTAGCCTTCCAGCATCACCAGCAGCCAGCAGGGAGGGCAGCCACTCTGCCTCATGCTGCCGCTCAACTTGTCACAGGGCTCTCTGCTGGCCAGGTGGGGGTGAAAGACAGATTCAAGCTTCAGAAACCCCAAACCCTTCCTAAACCACAGAAACACAGGGCAGAAGGTGTGTGCAATTCTTTTTTTGTGTTCTGTGGTCTGGGAGTCAACAATAACTCTCTCTCTGTCAGGATCAGGAAGTACTGCCCTGGTGAGTCCCAGGGTTGTCCCCTCATCAGTGCCACATAATCCAGGTATGGTAGTCTTTTACCACCCTCAAAACAAACTCTATATTGTGTGTCCTACAATAGCTATTGACCTGAGTGATCTCAAACAGAAGAAGTCATCTCTCAGGAAATCTGGGAGTGCTCAGAAGAGTTCCCTCCACAGTAGTCCCAGTCTCAGCAGCATGGACTCTGACTACACTGGAGGTAGCTCTGCCAGCTACACTGGAGGATCGGACACGACTGGGTCGACTGGCGACAGTGGATTTGGTGGAGACACTAACCCGTTCCTCAAAGTCAGCATCGGAGGACGACATAACCCGAAAAAAGCCAACCGGGAAACTATACTACAAAAGGCTCGAAACCCCAGACGATGTTGACTGTTACACCAACGTCGCCAAGGGCGACTCTCAAGGTGGCTTGGGACCTGATTACAGTTGTGCATGTTTATCTTACCAGTAATAAAGTGATCCCTGGGTGTTCCCCCCATTATGAAATCACTATTGCCCACCCACATGTCAACAACCTGTTTAGATAACCCTATGCTATACTATTGTACCTATATAGTAGCCTGATGCATGTTTTGTTTTCTATCTCACACAGAGAACCCCTATGAAGAACCGATGAAAAAGGATGTCACATACATGAATGTACGCGAGGCGGCAGACGAGTACATGAACACTCAGCGTTCAACCTGAACATTAGTTTTAGGTAGCATAGCTATAGTGATTGTGATGTTTGGCTTAGGTTTAGGTAGTAGTAATTATGTGATGTCATTAATTTAGCTAGTTGAGTTTCTCCCTTTGGCCTCATCTATCCAGACATGAACAGATTTGAGCACGCTGACACCCCCAACCCCATCCATCACACAATCCCTATATTGTTGCATAGGTGAAGTATTAAACACATTCACCATTACAATATATACTCAGAACTTATAATACAAGAAAGTCATGCTACTGAGTAACCAACACCGTTATAGAGTTCAAGTGGAGTTTAATTAAAGGGACTGTGGCAGTCTAAAAACAACAGGGACACGGTGAAAGAATGCTTGCTTATATAATGTCATATTCCCTATAAGTATAGGGATTGTGTGATGGCGTTGGGAGAGTCAGAGTGCTCAAATCTGTTCATTTACTATGCTCCATGTATCCCTATCTTGTCTCCCTCACCAATGGAGCAGACCCCCTGTTCAGATTTTTGTCCCGCGCGAACAAAATGCGCATGCGCGGCTGCTTGCGCGCGCGCAGGTATAAAAGCACGAGGTTCTCGCCACTCGACTCACTAACACTGTTATGGAGAGACAGAGTTTAGTCGTCGGTTTGGCGGATGGCTTGACGGTGATGGAAACGAACAGGTTCGTCAGTCGCTCCCCGGTGCGAGACTATAGCAAAGATAAGAGTCAAGCAGAAGAGTATGTATGGTGGGCATAATTAGTCATCGTCTCCACGACGCAGCTGATCGATATCGAGCCTGCAGGTCGTCCCTGTCACTCCCGGCTGCCCCGCCTCCTCCTGGCGCCACTGCCTTCTTCTGTGCCTGAGTCTGTTGGATGTGAGGTTTCTCGAGAGTTCGTGGTCCAGGGAAATTCCGTCCAGAACTTGTTGGACTACGACCTCTGACTCCTCCTCTTCATCGTCGTCTGTCATCGATGGTGTCGGAAATTGTCTCTTCCTTGAGATCCATGATCTCGCTCTCTCGCTCAAACTGCATCATGACCTTCTGGAGTTGGGGGAGGTTCATCTTCTTGTTCATACTGCGCAGGGCTTTTGTCACCCCTTTCATAGCATTTGCCATGGCAGCCTGTGACTTCAATGTCTGAATCTTGAGTGCGATGCCCTGGATGTTGGCCTCATCAGTATGAACCGCTTCACGAAACTCTGAGTTTGCACCAGATCCTTGGCCATGATCTTCACCGCCTCCATCTGCCCGCTCTTGACCATCTTCCTGATGTCGACGACCAGTTCCTTCTCCTGTCTCTCCAGCTGGTCCAACTCCCGGTCCAACTCCCGCATTACCTTGTTCAAGGCTCGCCGGTTCTGCCGAAGCAGCTCCTCCGGAGTCTTTCTCTTCCCAAACAGCCTGTCCATCCCAGTATACTGCCTCTCTCTAGCTCTCTAAGCAACCTTCAATGTCGGGTTGGAGCACTTACGTGGTTGATTCTGGAGACGGGGAGACCACGTACGTATCAGTGCCTGAAAGAGGTGGAGGAGGCCGAAAGAGTATAACTTTCTCTGGCTCTCCAAGTCTATTTGCCCAGAAAGAGGTGAAATGTTGTATGCTGTCACCCACTGAACAGCATCAGTAGCAGCAGCTGGAGCAACGTAGTTGCTGAATATTATGTGAAATGTCGAGATCTAAACGTTGATCCACATGATATATTGTGTAATCATCCACTTGTTGAACCATGACAGATTTATTACACAGGTGAAGCATCCGTATTGTTGGACACCAAAATAAGGCCACATATGTAGGGCAGCATGGGAAACAGCGCTGAGACTACTCTAAGAATCACACGCATGCGCGCAGGTCCGTGACACACGTGTTTTTAATTTCGCGCCATTTTAGAAAACGCGGCGGAAATTGGTTGTTCGATCGATCGCCCGCCCGCTCCGCGGTAAAACCGGTAAGACCTAATCGGGCAATAAAGCTGCATTATCTGCAGCACCGGATCAGATTCGCGAGCTAGCTCTGTATAAAAAGACTACGTCGCTCATCATCCAGCAATCGACACGCGAATTCACCTCCAAAATAGCTTGCTAGCTGCAAAGATGGACCCCAACGAACTAGAGATAGAATTCCGCATTTTCGTCCTCCGTTTAGCGGAACGCCTATCTGACACGGAAACCAACAAACTGGTCTACATCTGCAAGCTCCCGCCGCAATACAAAGACAAACAGCCGCTGGTCGTCCTCGAATACATGCACAACATGGGAGTCTTTTCCGCCACAAAGTTGGATAACTTTGCGCGGCTCTTGAAGGAGATCAAACGCGACGACCTGTCGAGAACGGTGGAAAAGTACTCCAAAACGAAAAAGACCCGCAAGATGTGCGCCAAGGCCCGCGCGAGTTCCCCTGAAGCAGATCCGTCGCTCACGACCAGCTCGCAGGCGACGTTCGAGGTGTTCAACATTCAGAGCAAGATCACGAGAGACGTGATGGACCAGATGATGAAGCGGCACAACGATATGGGGCTGAGGGTCAGACAGCGAGCAATGCACGATTTAGAATGCCTGGTAAAAAGTGCCCAAGACTTGAAGAAGGAGCTGAGTACCCAATCTAATGCGAAAGGTATACCTATTAGCTATAATGAGACTGTTTGGTTACTGCATTTAAAAATTGCAGATGTTCAAGAAGGTGGCGAAGATAGTTATATTTACAGTGTCCCGCACTTTGATGATGTCGACAGTGGTGATGACTCCAAATCCTCTCCTCCAGAGTACACGTACATTGAAAACGATCCTCCCCCAGTATCTGTAGCCTTCCAGCATCACCAGCAGCCAGCAGGGAGGGCAGCCACTCTGCCTCATGCTGCCGCTCAACTTGTCACAGGGCTCTCTGCTGGCCAGGTGGGGGTGAAAGACAGATTCAAGCTTCAGAAACCCCAAACCCTTCCTAAACCACAGAAACACAGGGCAGAAGGTGTGTGCAATTCTTTTTTTGTGTTCTGTGGTCTGGGAGTCAACAATAACTCTCTCTCTCTCTGTCAGGGAGTACTGCCCTGGTGAGTTCCAGGGTTGTCCCCTCATCAGTGCCACATAATCCAGGTATATATAGTAGTCTTTTACCACCCTCAAAACAAACTCTATATTATTTGTGTGTCCTACAATAGCTATTGACCTGAGTGATCTCAAACAGAAGAAGTCATCTCTCAGGAAATCTGGGAGTGCTCAGAAGAGTTCCCTCCACAGTAGTCCCAGTCTCAGCAGCATGGACTCTGACTACACTGGAGGTAGCTCTGCCAGCTACACTGGAGGATCGGACACGACTGGGTCGACTGACGACAGTGGATTTGGTGGAGATATATACATGAATGTACGCGAGGCGGCAGACGAGTACATGAACACTCAGTGTTCAACCTGAACATTAGTTTTAGGTAGCATAGCTATAGTGATTGTGATGTTTGGCTTAGGTTTAGGTAGTAGTAATTATGTGATGTCATTAATTTAGCTAGTTGAGTTTCTCCCTTTGGCCTCATCTATCCAGACATGAACAGATTTGAGCACGCTGACACCCCCAACCCCATCCATCACACAATCCCTATATTGTTGCCTAGGTGAAGTATTAAACACATTCACCATTACAATATATACTCAGAACTTATAATACAAGAAAGACATGCTACTGAGTAACCAACACCGTTATAGAGTTCAAATTAAAGGGACTGTGGCAGTCTAAAAACAACAGGGACACGGTGAAAGAATGCTTGCTTATATAATGTCATATTCCCTATAAGAGTAGCACACCAGGCAACGATATAGGGATTGTGTGATGGGGTTGGGAGAGTCAGAGTGCTCAAATCTGTTCATTAACCATGCTCCATGTATCCCATCCCTATCTTGTCTCCCTCACCAATGGAGAGCAGACCCCCTGTTCAGATTTTTGTCCCGCGAACAAAATGCGCATGCGCGGCTGCTTGCGCGCGCGCAGGTATAAAAGCACGAGGTTTTCGCCACTCGAGTCACTAACACTGTTATGGAGAGACAGAGTTTAGTCGTCGGTTTGGCGGATGGCTTGACGGTGATGGAAACGAACAGGTTCGTCAGTCGCTCCCCGGTGCGAGACTATAGCAAAGATAAGAGTCAAGCAGAAGAGTATGTATGGTGGGCATAATTAGTCATCGTCTCCACGACGCAGCTGATCGAGACGAGCCTGCAGGTCGTCCGTGTCACTCCCGGCTGCCCCGCCTCTTACTGACGCCACTGCCTTCTTCTGTGCCTGAGTCTGTTGGATGTGAGGTTTCTCGAGAGTTCGTGGTCCAGGGAAATTCCGTCCAGAACTTGTTGGACTATGACCTCTGACTCCTCCTCTTCATCGTCGTCTGTCATCGATGGTGTCGGAAATTGTCTCTTCCTTGAGATCCATGATCTCGCTCTCTCGCTCAAACTGCATCATGACCTTCTGGAGTTGGGGGAGGTTCATCTTCTTGTTCATACTGCGCAGGGCTTTTGTCACCCCTTTCATAGCATTTGCCATGGCAGCCTGTGACTTCAATGTCTGAATCTTGAGCGCGATGCCCTGGATGTTGGCCTCATCAGTATGAACCGCTTCACGAAACTCCGCATTCGCACCAGATCCTTGGCCATGATCTTCACCGCCTCCATCTGCCCGCTCTTGACCATCTTCCTGATGTCGACGACCAGTTTCTTCTCCTGTCTCTCCAGCTGGTCCCTCTCCCGGTCCAACTCCCGCATTACCTTGTTCAAGGCTCGCTGGTTCTGCCGAAGCAGCTCCTCCGGAGTCTTTCTCTTCCCAAACAGCCTGTCCATCCCAGTATACTGCCTCTCTCTAGCTCTCTAAGCAACCTTCAATGTCGGGTTGGAGCACTTACGTGGTTGATTCTGGAGACGGTGAGACCACGTACGTATCAGTGCCTGAAAGAGGTGGAGGAGGCCGAAAGAGTATAACTTTCTCTGGCTCTCCAAGTCTATTTTCCTAGAAAGAGGTGAAATGTTGTATGCTGTCACCCACTGAACAGCATCAGTAGCAGCAGCTGGAGCAACGTAGTTGCTGAATATTATGTGAAATGTCGAGATCTAAACGTTGATCCACATGATATATTGTGTAATCATCCACTTGTTGAACCATGACAGATTTATTACACAGGTGAAGCATCCGTATTGTTGGACACCAAAATATGGCCACATAATATGTAGGGCAGCATGGGAAACAGCGCTCGCTGAGATCTAAGAATCCCACGCATGCGCGCAGGTCCGTGACGCACGTGTTTTTAATTTCGCGCCATTTTAGAAAACGCGGCGGAAATTGGTTGTTCGATCGATCGCCCGCTCCGCGGTAAAACCGGTAAGACCTAATCGGGCAATAAAGCTGCATTATCTGCAGCACCGGATCAGATTCGTGAAGTTAATGTCGGCCGACGGCCACTGACTCTCGCACTAGCACTGCTGCAACGTTTCACTAAAAAGAGTAGTACAGGTAGAACTCTAGGACATAGTAGAAATCGACCGGGAAGGACTCGGCGAATTATGGCGACAGAATTCAGAAACTTGCTGCTGAAGATCTCCAAGCAGCTCAAGAAACACGATGTGGAGGCCATCGTATCGGCCGCTCGACTCCCGCGCGAGATGCGGGAGCAATCGGCGGAGACGGTACTGACCAAAGTCGGCGGGAACGGCGATCTCTCAGTCGCTAACATAGACGCAGTCATCGACGTGATGAGACAAATCGGAAAGAGCGATCTGTACAAGGAGGTGAAGATGTTCAAGAAGAAATCACGGAAGAAGCTCATGGACGGCACGAGCCAGCCAGCGCCGCCGGCGACGACTGGCGAAACGGGCTCCGAGAATAACTTCGACGTGGCCGAAAGAGAGGCGTTCCAGTTACTCAACACCTTGGAGAAGCTTGAAGGTGCCGAGGTAGTAGTCGGCGTAGACAGAATCAAAGAACTTCATTCAGAAGCAAAGGAACTGGCCGAGAATCTACTCCGAGTAGTCCGCCGCGCGAACGTCCTCTCGCGGGCGGCAGATCCGCGCAGCAGCCCCCCGTCGCTTACCTCGTCCGCCGAGTGTTCGGACGTCGTAGCGGAGGCTTCTCCGCCAGAAGCATCCACGGCAGGGTTCAGGGAGCGACTGACGCGTAGACTGCAGGGCAGCAACAGGTCGAAAGTCTCCAAGGAGAGGACGCCGTCGCCGAAATCACAGCGAAAGCTGAAGAGAAGTGAGTAGACTTTCGCTGCGTGCTGCATGCTGTGCGCCGTCCTCTTGCCGTCGATTTAGTTTGCAAACATCTCTGCTTTTGCAGGTCAGACGGACGTGGCCATTGGAGCCGTCAAGACGCATCCCTCAACCTCCACTCTGCGGCTATCCCCACCTTCCCGCCCCGCCGCTGGCTCTGACTCTGAGGACGACGACTACCACGAATACACACAGCCTGACTGGCCTGCGGGCTCGCCAGTGGGGGCTGTTGTACATACCCTGCCCCAGCAGGTACCGCAGAGAAAGCATGCTAAGACGCTCCCTCGGGGCCCCATCTCCTCCGGAAGCAGTTTTGGGAAGAAAGACACCACAGTCCTCGGTAAGTCCTCTATCCTCTGTGTTTAGCTTTAAAGACTAAGGGAGGGAGAGAGAGAAAGGAGTGTATGTTTACTTTCCTAATACAAAGCTTGAATGAGCACCAGTGTCTGTTTTAGTGTTTTGCACTGTTTGTCAAATATCTGTCTTCCTTGCGCAGCTACCCTTCCCAGAAAGAACAGCAAGAACGGTGTTGGACCAGACCAGGTTCCCCTGCCTCCCCAGGAGCGCCCGCCACAGGACCTCTCTGATAGCGACCTTGACTACGACGATGTAATCGGAGTCCTTGACATGTACAACTCAGAGAAGGTCAACGGGAGCACGCCACGCAGCAAGCCACGGTCTTTACACCCCGAAGGATTTAGAGGAAACATCACACGCAACGAACCATCTCCCACCTGTAGTACACCGAGCAGTGAAGTTGCCAGTCCGCCACCCACCCTACCCAAGCCCAATTTAAAAACGCTCGCCGGAAAGGGAGCTGTTTCTCCAAACATCACTCCTGCCATCCCAATCCGTGGAAGTGAGACCAACTATTTAAACCTGTGGGACAGTTGTTTAGCAATGTGCCATGTCCTTTCTTGCAGGCTCACTGAAGTCGGGCCAACAAGCCACCACAGCACCCACAGGCTCTACTCACACCTCCAGATCTCTCCAATCCAGCCTACCACAACCCTCTCGCTCTGAAACAACCACCCCTAACCAACCCAGTAAGTGGGAGGTTCCTTCCTTTGTTCCTGCCCTTTGTTCACTAGCAGCCAATGCAATCTTATGGGTGTGTATATACAGTACAGAGCTATGGCTAGTAGTACAGTTTATTGGGACGACTGTGCTTGGCCAAGTAGGTAATGGTGCGTGTTGTGATTTTTCTTTCTTCTCTGGACTACAGTGGTGGATATTCAGCAGGCCCTGAAGTTGAAGCAGATGACGGGAAGTCCACAGAGCTTTGGCAGTAGTGTCGGAGGTGGGAGCGATCGTGTGTCCCCGCACCCTGTCAGCCTCGCAAAGGCACTCGAAATGTCAACCAGCGCTGGCTTCAACTCTGAGTGCAACGACTCGTGCAACTGTACCGGGGACAGCGGTTTTGATGAGTTCACGCCAGTGGCCGCCGCATGGAACAAGAGCGTGCCACCACCACCTCTGCGACCAAAACCAAAGACTTCGAAGCAACACGCAGAGCAGCAGCAACAGAGCTATACGAACATCACCATTCTCAGCCCCACCTCCCCACCGTCACCTCCTCACCACACCTCCATATCGCACCTGGCACCTACCTACGGCTCCAACAACACGACCCCCTCCCCACCCACAACTGATCACACCACGATATCGCCCATGGGCCCCATGTACAACACCATCACCATTGAAGAGCAGAGTCAAGGTAAATTAGTGCAGCCACCATAATGTAATTAAAGGGAGACCTCTCGTTATTTCAACTACACTTGGAGTGCAGCTAAATTAAGTGAAATACTCTTTTCTCCCCTTCTCACCAGATTCAGGACCAGAGGACGATAACTGCCCGGACTACGTGAATGTAAAGCAGTACGTAGAGCCCACATGATGACACAGTCTCCCCAGACCTCTATTGCTGCTATCACCCCCACCCTACAAACACAATTCACCTCTCACCATTTAGTGTGTGTGTGTGTGTGTGTGTGTGTGAAATCTGCCTACTAAACCACCCCTCATGCACTGCCGCTGCCATGCCTGTGTATTATACACTGTGTGTATTGCATTTTTCCGTGTGTCCCATATTTCCTTATGACTGAGTTAAGGAAGTCAATATTCATCATTGTCATCACTTGCATGGCATACAAAACCTTCACCAGTTGATACAGTTTGTGATCATTTTGTGTCCATTTGTGTCTGAAAACAGCTCCCTAAATTATTATCTTTGTGTCCCTCTCTTCATCTCTTCTTCAGCCATAATATTATTTCCCCCCATTTGAAAACCTGCACAACAAGATTAATTTATTTTGATCAAAGTCAAAATGTCATACATTTGCATGAATGAATGAGTTTACCACATGTTATCAGGTGATCTAATTATGGCCTTGAAAAACTTTAATGGGTGAGGTTATTAGAGCAGATGTGCCTTTGTCAGTCTTACCACTGCTGTCTACAGTTCAGGGTGCGGTAGACTCGTAGCTCCAGGGATGACTGGCCAATGAGACTAACACACAGCCCCTTCTTCAGTCTGGAATCTCTTGGATAAGGTTACTTCAGCAGGAGCAGCATATGGACCAATGGCCTGTGGTAGAGAGGAATGGACTGACCTTAGATTTGAGCTTGGAGAGTTGTATGTATAGTGCAAAACAACTGAGCTGGAGCATGTAGAGTGACTTGACCACATCCCTTGTGGTGCATCTCTTTGGGGTGATTAGTGTTTAATTGCTCCAACTGGACCTATTATTATTGCAAAAGAAGAAACCTGCCAGGGCAGCTTTTAAGGCTAGTTCACCACATACTCTCCAAAAAGAGGACCACATTTTGGAGTGACCTCATTTTACCCACTATTAGGTTACCTTAAATGCCCATAATTCATCCACAATTAAGCCTAGATCCAATTTAATAAGAAAAAACACAAACACAGCCAGAGCCTCAGCTTCCCTGACACCTGTTCCTTCACAAGGCATGCAATTACACATCTCATCTGCAGAGTGAGGCATGCAGTACTAGTCACATGGAGGCACTCCTAACCCACCACAGGACCATTTTTGTACAGAGTCTGGTGCAAGACACTGCAGGAAGCACCTTCAACGTGTTTGTCAAGAGGATGTTTCCAGTCACGCTCTTCCTTACAGAAAGTACCTGCTGCAGATTTCATCACATCTTAACAAATACCAGTATTGTTGTGGAGTTGCTTCCTGTATAATATGCTGAACCCTCCCTCTACAGGAGGATAGATGGAAGTGATACAGGATGTGAACAAAACAGGTAGGTTTGCATATTCATTAGGCCTGCAACACCATACTTCCAGCTTGCTAGATGTACAGGCTGCAATTCTGATATGCGACTACAGTAACAATTGTGTAGCCTTGTTAACTGAACTTCAACAACATATAGCCAGTTTGTCTGCCCACTGCAAAATTATAATTTGTCGCTTCCATTTCACACTCAAGAAAAAGTTATTGTTGTTCAGGTCTGTGCCCAGGTGAAAATCAGCCACAGGTCTAAGAGGCAGAGTCAGCAGAGTCAGCCCGCTCAGATAAGACTAGAGTTAATATACCTCCCTCCCTCTTCCTCTCTGAAACTGACAGGAAGCAGGGACACTGGGGGCTATCAATTCATCTAATATTATTGTGTGATCTCTGGCCACAGAACCACAGTGCTATACCCAAGGCTCCCCAGAGGCTCCCCACATAAACAAGAGACCTGTAGAAATTGTACTCTGGGCAGCAGCTATCTGTAACTGGTCACCCTGGAGAGCCCACACACACATGCAGCGCAGAGAGAGGGGAAGGAAGCTATCTAGCCATGTAAACAGGAAGCACCCTTCCCTTGGAACGTCCTCTGTGTTGGCCCTAGCATTATGTATACAAGCCCCCAGCTAGCAATATACCTGCAAACAGCCCCCTCTATAAGAGCAAAGATGTGTCCCACCTACGTAGATATACTTGCCCCCCCTACACAACATATCATACTGATACTTCCTGCACAACAGCTATCTCTTCAACGAGAGCGTGTGACCAGTTGTGAGACATTTGAAGTGTACACAAGCAAGTACAGACCTATATACTGATGGCCTTGAATGGATACACAGCACAGCACAGTAGGAACACGACTGGCTCTTCAAGGCGACAAATTAGCCTTCACAGACACAGAAACACATCTTGCACAATATATGTCCTCACATACTACAACCACCAATTGTTCCTCCTACATGTGTGTGTGTATTATATATGTGTGTCCTTGCTTATCAGATGACATGCTGGTTTGAGCAGAAATGCTAATCCTGTGTGACTGTATCCTAGATTTGGAGTGATAGGTTGTAAACAATACGGACGGGCATACCCCCATGAGTTGCTTGTCAATCTACGTGTAAGGGACACTAGACTTGGCTAATAACATCAGGAATGGGCCCGCAGACATCTCTGGATCCACGGCTAAACTGAAAGTATGGAACCACAGTGCATAGCCATACATGTCTGAGTTCCGGCGTGTTGTATTGTTATTAAGGTGGTGGTGTTACGTAAGGTTACGCAAGGTTACGCAGTTTCCCGGAATTCTTTGGCTTTACTCAGACAATAGGGCCAAGAATCTGCACCCAGTTTGGCATTGGCAGTGACCCAGGGAACCAAAGGCTACACACCGAGACAGTAATTACTGCCGGTGTTGAGGTTACTAGCAACAAAAAACACATGGCAGATGCAGCTCGGTTTTCCAAACAACATATGGGAGTCAGTTAGGTCACACACCTCACTTACGATAATTACGGACATTCCACTTGGGAAAGACTGTAAGGAAGATTATGAATGGGGTCTGTCGGTGAAAGCAGAAGGAAGCCTACAATAGATATGCCAGTGGCCCATACTAAGGACAATATATGTACATTGCTATTGTCCAACGCAAACATCATTCTGAATGGAAACTTCATAGGGAAGGCCAGTGAATGAACTGAACAAGGAGACTATCCCCACCACACAATGGAGTGAATTCTCCTTAGCTCCAGTCAAAGCTATGCCACCCTGACAACCTACATCCAAACATGCCATGGCTTGTAAACAATCACAAGGTTGTTGTAATTCATGTATGTTTAGGTGTAAACATGAGGCTATCAGCGATTCCAATCTCTGCCTGGCAGACAGAGAGCTGTGATTATGGTCACCAGTCCAGACATCAAGTCACCACACAATGGGTGTTGTCTGTGCACACTCCGAACCAGTGACGAGAGAGGGTGGGAGTGCCATTTAGGCCACTGGTTTGAAGGCAACACACAGTCCACATGCTCACGTGGAATGACCATACGAGAAGAAGCTAAGCTACAAGAAGTGTACGTAAGCCAAGAAGCTTAGCCTGGTTGGACTCCAAGCCAAAAAGAGAGATGGGGAGCCCAGAAACATGATTTACAATCAGGGGCAATGTGGTGTTCAGGGTATGCTTAGCTTGACCACAATGGTTAGTGTAACCACAGCCCTACAAGAACCGCACCTGAGGAAATGAAGAGTAGGATTTAAATAAGCAAGAGAGACAGATGAACAACTTTATCTTTCACCTTCCTCTTCCTTCCTCCTCATTCAGCTACCAATGATCATTGATCTCTCTCTCCTCAACCTCTTGCACGTGGAAAGCAGACATTTAGAGCTATAATTATATTGTATTGTTAGTTGGCATGGGGTGTGCAGAGCAGGCACACACCCTGTCCACTGTTCATGGCACAGAGTGCTCCCACACCCCACGAAAACACAAGAATTTGTGGGCCTTACTGGATAGTTTGACACACACACCCTACAGAGTTTGAGCCAAGTCGTCTCAACGGTCACTGAAAATTCCAGTGGGCTAAACTCTTCAAGATCAGCACATGTATTTGTGTATTTGTGTAGTGTCCGGCAGTGACACAAGACAGAGGAAATACGTGACATTCTAGACAGGTTCATTAGCCTCTAAATACCTTCCAAGAATTCTTGTGAGAATCCTCACTCCTTCTCTACATTCCCAGTTACTGCAGCAGCACATCAGCAAATCCTTATGACTGCAAGAGCACTACAATGCCAATCCATGTGCCGCTTCCCCCCTATAATCAAATGCTCTAATGATGATTGCAGGGGGTTCTCTGTGTGCAAACCTTGGAATCCTAAGCCTCTAGTTAGTGGTTTTTATGGGATACTAAAAAAGCTAGGGGATAGGCAGGCATTTTATGGTAGGCCAGGCTATTATAGTAGTCAAGCATCTTAGGCTTGTATGAAATTCTTGTGTACTTGCATTGTAGGCCCCACAAAGAAAGAATATACAATGAGAGACAACAGGATCATCCCCCATTATAAAACCAGTCTGCCCAGTTTTCATTCAGGTTTGCAGACAACATTGCGTGTCCGCCCCGTGCGGGCTCCCATCGCCGTCAAAGCCCGCGCTGCTGCACACACCACCCCCATAGCAGAAAGGGGCGTGCTGCACACTTCTCACACGATGGCTAGCTACCCCGAAAAAGATTCATGCTGCTTTGCTACAGAGTGGCTACAAGGGGATGGACTACGCACACACACGCACATACAGATGGTACGCCGTTTACCATGGTGTCCCGTGCCCCTGTTTCCCTCGATAGGCTTCTGACGACATCATCCGCGGAGTCAACTCTCGCCGAATGCTGAACCGGTCAGCAGGGAGACAGAGGAGCCTAGTAGTGTGTACACACCCACACAAACGTGTAGGACACGCGCAGCGACTTCAGCGGCTAAACTGTGTAAACTTCTCACCTCTCTTGTGGATATAGTGCTATTTATAATGTGAGAGAAACGGTTTACAAGTCTTGTGATTGGTGATTGCTGGCAGGTTGAAAATCACCCGATTTTTCGGTGGGACATAAATAGAATCGCTGGTCGCGCGATGCTTGCAGCCACGTGGAAACCTGTGTGACCTTTGCACCCGTATTTCTCGCCGCATGGCTGCAAGATTTCTGGCAAGAAGGCTAGCCATCGTAGTTTCTCTCAGCCGTCACCGAATCGCTCACACGAAGTCTTATCCAACAACCTCCTACCGTGGGATAAAGCCAGCGGCTACACCGATGATAGCGAGAAAGATGACGTCACCAGCAGACTCACGTGCCGGAGCAGACACAACTACTGCGGTGGTGGGAGTGGAGGAGGAAAATGAGGAGGTGGGACAGGGAGAGGGTGTGAGGAGTGAGGTTGGTGAAGGTGGAGGAGATGGTGGTGAGGGTGTGTCTGGGGAGGAAGACAAGTACCAATACCTCCAGCGAGGGTTCACTTCGGAGATCTTCAAGATTGAGATTCAGAACATTCCCAAGTACATCGGCTATGGCGTGAGCACACCCTCCATTCATATTTATGGCAAATGACTTAACCCGCAATGTGTGACTCGTGAATGCAGGAGCTGAAGAAGAAGTTGGAGAAGCTGGGGCTGAAGCCTGTAAAGATAAAGAAGCCACAGAGGTTCCAGCATCAGCCTCACTGCTTCGTCACGTTTCGTTGCGAGGAGGATAGGGAGGTGACTTCTTACACCCTAACGCTAGCTGAAAGTTAACTACTTAAGTCCCCATCCTGTCATTGTTGGTCACCCTTAGCATTTGATGTTTGGGTGTTTTTCATGCCCCTGCAGTTTGCACTTGAAGCGCTAAAGGGAGTCGTTTGGAAGAACAAAACCATCACTGCAAAGGTGAGCAGCACACAACTTTTCTCTTCGTCTAAAACTTGTGGTACACCAAATTTAAAGGAGAAAACCTCCGTGCATTTGCCAAGTGTCAAAATCAGTTAGTGTCTTCCTTGTGAGTGTGGGACAGTATGGAATTGGGCTGGTCACTAATGTTTCCATAGGTGGCAGCACCGTCAGTGGACCCTCTATACAGACAGAGGAACAAACGGAAGAGTGAGTTGATAATGTACATAAGACATTCCTCCCAATTAGGTGATCATAATTGCGGTAATAAATTCCACTGGTGCCCTGGATTCATAGAGCTGGCACAGGTGTATGGGGGTCCTATTATTGTAGGGCAGTTGGGTAGTAGTAAACAAGCCGATTGTGGTTTCCTCTGTACTATACAGCAGCAGCAGATAGTGGGGCAGAGGGTGCTGCTAAGAGGGCTCGCATTGATCAGGAGCAGTCTCAACTTTCACTAAGACAGAGGTGTGTGTGGTGTGTGTGTCTGCAAGCTAACAATTACCTACCAGTTGCCATACATCGGTCGGGGCACTTAGTCTGCCACGACATTGTGTACATATATATGTATGCAGGGTTCAATCTATTGACGCGCACATGCCAAGCAATGTATATAGTTGGTCCAATGAATACCCTTATTTAAACACACGCTTGTTATTGTGGTTTGATCCCCAAGGGCTCCCTAGCCAACTGCGGGGGAAGGAAATGTCTCTCTTTATCACAAACCCACCACCTACTTCCAGTTAGGATGGTGCCAGGGCCAGAGTTCTTGACCCCAATTGGCATTCCAGACATACCAGATATAAAACTGGTTTGACTGGCTCATGCTCTACTGGTTTAATTGAGCTCCTGAATGGAGTATTTCCTGTCCAACATTAATAAATCAATTGCCTTGTGAGTGGGTGTGTGTGTATGTTTTGGCAGAAGAGCTTTTGTACTTGGCCTCAACATTAATTGCTTCCGCATGCTGCTGGAATCCCTGAATCACTGGTTTTCTATTGGCAAACATTGAGAGCCCGCCCGCACCTAGTCCTGTCTGAATCACACGATATTCTAATGTACTGACCTTGCTGTAATTGTATATTATACACACAATACACAAGAAACGCTGCTGAAGTTTTGTTTGCTCACCAAGTATTCGTCTCTCTCTCTCTCTCTCTCTCTCTCTCTCTCTCTCCAAACCAGACTGGACAAGGTAGTGACCCCTCTCCTGGGAACAGCCTATGAATCTCAACTGGCCACGAAGGCAGCTCAGATGCGTCTGGCTCTCCAGAAGGCCGCCTACCTCATTCAAAAGGAAGGGTCAAATCCTGTGAGCTGCCCCTCTGTTTATTTGCACAGAGTGTTTACAAAGTGGCCTCTGTCAAAACACAGCTGTCTCGGTAGGTGTAGCCACACTGCCTTTTAGTGCTCTTTAATTGAGGAGGTGGTTGAGAAGTCAAGGACTTCCAAACTGTAAATCTCTTACATAAGAGCGTGTAAGAGGGTAACATTACGTAAGGGAATGCTGCAGAGGCGTTAAGTGGATTCAGCTGATGTTTGGGTGTGTACAAAACTGTGCCTCTCTCAAGTGGATTTAGTTCCAATTGTCTGTCTTCAGTGACCACTGACACACTCCCAGCCACTGGTGGGGAATGTAAACAGATTACTTCATGGACACTTCCTCTATAGTGCACACACTCCTGAACTGTAAGGCAGGGGTCCACTGCCTGGTGTGGTAGTTCCACTGCCTGGTGTGGTGCAAATTTGAGTGGTATTGGTGGGTATGCTGTATGAGCTACATATAGGGTGTCTAAGTAAGGAGAATAGGAGAGGGGAGAGGGAGGAGATGGAAAAGGCTGCAGAGCAAAGACAGAGCCAGGAAGGGAGAGAGAGCTGTAGCATAAACATCGTCACACCATAGCTTCATCTTTACTTTTCTGGCATAGTTGTTTCGCATCATCCCCAGTTACCCACAGTACTTGCCAACCCTTCTTGCATCCCGATTTTGCAAATACCAAAAAATTTTGAAGCAGAGAGTAGGAGGAGAAAGCAGTGCTACAGCCCAGTAGATGCCTCTTGCATGTGCTGCTTTTTGGTGAGAATTCCATGTGTGGACGTGGAGCCTTACTCTACTGGCATTTTATCAGAGTTAGCTGGTATATAAACTAGTTTTTAGAGCGAGACACTCCTTAGGATGTGGTCTAGACCTGAAACAATAGCCAAACTGCCCAAATGAGACGTCCATTTGGCAGACAGCCTGAAAGTTTTTAAGTGAGTTTTTGCGTCTTTTTGCAATTTGGCACTCTGGCACAGAGAGTCAATTGCTCTGAGTGGCTGCATCCCAAAGTATGTAGTTCTGTCCAGACTCATTCACTCACGATAACGAAAGGGACGTACGTTTTTCTAGAGCTTGAAATCGAGATCTCCAATCATATCGCGAAATGGCTAAATCAATGTCACGTGCGTCCGTAGTCCCGGATGACCCTGGTAGGCGTGTATGACGCAATAATATGAGGTCTTGAGTTTGGCATGAAAAGCTACCAGAGTGCCCTTCTCCCCTTTGTGGGTTGATGGAACAGCCCACGTCCCCCAGAACCATTTCCAAAAGAGGAATTTTGCAGAGAAAGCTAGAGATATCACACCACCCATGCATGTGTTGTGTGGTTTGACTCGCACGCTAACTTCTTGACTGTGTGCGCGTGCAGGGAGGGGAGTTTGCAAGACAAGTCGACCTCCATCGGGGCATGATGTGTGAGCTGGAACCCATCCTGGCCTCTGTGAGATATCCTAGTTGTCTCAGTCGAGTCTCCCAGCCTCCTGACTCGTCTCTTCTTTTTCCACCACCCCTCTCTCCCTGATTTCTTCCATCTCCTCCTCACTCTCTCCTTCCTTGCTGTCTTCCCTCTCCCCCTCTCCCCCCCTCCCCCTCTCCTCAGCCTCTACAGACTGGGTACAGGAACAAGGTAGAACTTACAGTGGGAACTCAGCCAGATAATACACCTGGTAGGTCACTCATAGCATATGGCATTGGAGGACAGAGAATGGCAGATGGTGTGCAGCCTTCTTTCCAGGAAACTGAGCAGCATCTGTTGCTTTCTGTGACAGGGGGAAAGAGTGGAGTATAGCAAGAATGTATATAGATATGTACACCTGTTGGAATTTATTCCATTAAGCTACGAAGTTATTCACTGAGGAGGCTGTGTTTGACTATATTTAGTCATGGCCACCCGCAGTATATACCTCTTAAAACAAATACGGTTGCAATACTATGAATTCTGTGTGTGGGCGGTTGTTTTCTCTTTACCCAGTCACTCCCCCCTCTCGGTCTCATCTCTCTATTCCTTGCTCCTTGCCCCCTCCCCTTCTTTTCCTTTGTTTCAACTTTTTGCAGTGGTTGGCTTTCGACTGGGCAGCTACGAAGGTAAGTGAGTGACCGAGTGTACCAGAACATGGATAGCCAGTTTTCCTCAATGTTATACATTTGGCTTTGGTACACTTATATGAATAAAGGACACCTCTCTATAAAAGACACACCTATTACTTACTTAGTGTGTGTTATTTAGACTCTGAATTAGGACGATTCTAGTCCCATTGTGTGTCCATTTCCTGAGGTTCCGCGGTGTTCTAACGTCCCACATCGTTGATCCATTAGATGGAGAGTTCACGGTGGTGTCACCAGAGCACTGCGCCCATATTCCAGAGAGAGTGAAGCAACTCGGTCAGGTGTGTTGCGTCAGTAAACGGGCCGGCTGTGAATCAACTCTAATCTCCTTTCCCGGCCTTCTGCGCCGTCATTCACGGTTGTGAATGGCGCGTGCTTCCCATTGTGTTTGTTGTTTCTCCAGGCATTTCAGGAATTTTTCGCGACGTCGCCACTAGCACCTTACAGAGCCTCTGATGAATCTGGGTACATATACACTGTGCATGTGTGTGTGTGTGTGTGTGTGTGATTTTTTTTTCAAAATAATATGTTTTTGCAGTAATATTTACTAAGTGGTGTAGAGCACAAGGGGCCATTATAATTTGTTATAATGGTCGATCCAGAGCTGCTAAGTATATAATGCATAATTATTATCCGTAATAGTGTTTTCGACCCTCAAGTATATCATTCGTGCTGTGCTCCCCTTGTCAATGTATGGGAGCAGTAGGTGAGAAAATAATATGTGCAAACTCCGTACGTTGCAAAAGGTCCGCATGCTTTCAAGTTACGTTCGCTTGATGGCTGGGAACCAGGAAAGGGTAGGAAGTATTAAAGGCCTTTCCTGGTAGAGAGTGCAGCTGAAATGCGCTCAATATGGGTGGGACTCCCATCTGTGGTGTAATGATATCACGCCAGACCAAAGTTGTAAAATCGCCTTATGCAGCAGTTGTGGGATGGAGTAAGACTCCTTTTTCTCGACTTCAAACGAACCTCTGTGGTCCTGTGCACGCGATTTTGTTTGTGTGCCTGGGAGGAGTGCTCCCAAGGGCTACCCTTTATGTGTGATTGGGGCGAAATGAGGCTGCAAGGATGTGCAAATTTTCCCTGGACTCAAAGATTCTCTCTCTCTCGTCTCCCTCTCAGGTACTGGAGGCAGGTAGCTGTGCGTTGCTATACCACCGGAGAGAGTATGGCTGTTGTTATGATCCACCCTCAGAGTCTTTCACAGGTATAGAGGGAGGGGGAGGGAGGGAGGGAGGCAAGAGAGAGGAGTGGATAAAGGGCGTAAGAGAGGAAGTAAGAGAGGGAGTAAGAGAAGAGCCTGTTTGCAGGAATAGGGAAGAAGGGACAGAGAAAGATTGAGAGAAGAAAGAGAAGGGCCACAGTGTCTTGCTCTTACAGATAATATTTGCGTTGCCCACAGGAGGAGCTGGGGCAGGAGAAAGGAAGACTGGTGGATTTCTTCACCACTGGGCCTGGCTCTGCCAACCCTCCCAACTCCCTCTATCTCCACCCGTTCTCCAGGAAGTCAGTATACAATGGAACCCCTCTAATCCGGGACACTAATGGGACAGAGTAGAGTGTCCATTCTAGTGATTCAGGGGTTAACAATAGCTGTTCTTAGGGAGATGAAAAGTGTGCCTTTATTGGACCACATTTCAGGGAGAGGGGTTCCACTGTATATATATAATGTTGTTTGGTTTTGTTACTGAAAATGCTGGGTTTGAAGACACGCTCATTTCAATTTGGTGTTTTTTGGGAGTTGGCGGTGATGTGAAACCGACATTAGTTTTATCTCTCCCCCACTTTCACGTTGTCCCCAGAACAAAGGATCATACTGTGGACATGGAGCACCTGCTGGGAGAAAAGGTCCAGTGAACCTTCTGCTAATTGCTTATTAGTCTTTGTAATAGCCCAGTAATAATACAGCTTTATACACAAGCGTTATGCTAATGATTGTTTGAGTTGTGTGCTGTTTCACATAATAAATGTACGTATGCCATCCCAACTCTGTACATCGTTAGCTCTAATTAATGATGTACGTACGTACTGATATTTCTCCAACTGTGCAGAATGTACACGAGGAAGTTCTGGGGATGAAATTCCGGATCTCTCCCGATGCCTTCTTCCAGACAAACACCCCCGCCACGGAGCTGTTGTACCGCCAGGTACGCGACCTCTGTCGCCATGGAAATCGTTCTTCCGAGTCATCGCCGTCGTTGTCGTCGGACGTGGCTTCGTCGAGACCTGCCATATATGGTAGGTCGGTATGTATGTAGTGAAGCCTGTAAGCCACTCTATAGTGCTACTGTTGAAGGGGAAACAAGGTACGTAGTTGTGAACCAGAGCATGCACATGTTTTGTGTGGTTGCCGTGACAGTGACTGTAACCACGAAGTGGTGTGCGTTGTACAGACTGTTGAGGGTTAAATCTCGCCCAGGGGACTGTCAGTGCTAAATCTCGCCCAGGGGTAGCTCTTTCTTCAAAAGCTCTTCCGAGGTCCACTCCCAGGCGGTATATCTCGCTCTTTCGTAAGACAGAGGGAAAGAGGGATAAGGAGAAGAAGGAAAGAGAAGAGAAGAAAAGAGAGAGAGATAGAGAACAAGAGTGGTCTGTCTCTCTACAGTCGTAGCTCACGAGAGGGAGGTGGAAGGAGATATCTTTCTCCAAGGCATGGGGGAGGGTTCGCTCATGCGTGAGTCATGTATTGTATTGTCCAGGTGTGTGAGTGTGAGTGGTCATGTTGGAGGTGTGCCACTGACAGGCATGATGTGGTTTACCCCAGAACGCTAGCTACACCAGCCAGCTGCACTCGGGGTATCAGGTAGCATCTAACAGCTGTACCGAAAATCAGGCATACTGGCTTCTTCTGTCTAGCTCGCCAGTTAATTTGGGAGAGTGAAATTTTCGTGTTTCACTATGATCTATGAAATATGTAAACCATATAAATTTAATGGTCTAGTGCACCTTAATTAGAGTGTGCGTATAACAGTTCAGATAGAGATTTCTTTCTGTGCCAGAGCGTCAATCGTGCCACAATCGGGGGGGGGGCCCTGTACCCCAAATTCCATTGTATATGGTAGCTTACTAGCCCTTGTCCTTGCTGCTAAATTTCTGCTTTCTGACTGGGATAAGTTGTGTGTATTCCCAGGGGAGCCACAAAACGTGGAAATCCTTTACCAAAGGAAGTGTCACTTTCTCTAGACATCATCTACCAGCATGTGACTGTCTCTCTCCCACTGGAACTCTTTTATTGGCTACTATCATTGTAACGTGCTGCGAAAAGATCTCGGAACAGATTATGTTTTTTATCATGTCCAACTTGTAAAGTCATTACAAGCCGCAGAAGGTCGCTGGTATTTCCTGTAGATCCTGTCCCCTGATTACATTCCTGCACACCCCAGGCAGACTCTGAGGCTCCAGTACTGTTTTCACACGGGCACACACTCTGTTGTAAACGTGCAGTCCAAATGAGGCGCCCTTTGTTATTTTGGTGGGCGGAAGTTCTCCATTGTGTGCCCTCCTGGTGGAGACTGTGAATGCGGGTATAATAATACCGTGGTGGGGTTGAGAGGGGTGTGTGTGCTATTTTTGGACTCTCTCTCCCAAAAATAGACATCTGCTGTGGCACTGGAACAATCGGACTCTACCTTTCTAAGGTATCGATCTGCCCCCTTATGTTTTCTGATACTGGAATGATTTTACGAGAGGTGGTGGCTATTTTGTGCGTGTGTTTGGTACATGGGTGGTGTTAACACTTAACCAGCCACGGACGCATAAATGTGCCCAGAGCCTCCATAAGTCCATACATACGAATTTATATGGGGGTTATAATACTAGGCGCTAATACACTATACATCAATTTCTGCTTATTATTTTAAGCAGATCCCCATGGCGTCCAAAGATGTAGAACAACCTTTTTGTATGGTTGAAAGTGCAGTTCAATAGTAAATACACAGGACACAATGGTTGTGTGGAAACAGGTGATGTTTCTGTGAATGGCTGCAGGTGTTGTGTGCTAGAAGGTGTGTGGGTGTGGAGATGAACCA
The DNA here is from genome assembly GCA_030341885.1 of Geodia barretti. NCBI lineage: Eukaryota > Metazoa > Porifera > Demospongiae > Tetractinellida > Geodiidae > Geodia > Geodia barretti. Next base: position 16,954 of record CASHTH010002803.1, on the reverse strand, counting down.
ACAGGCCGTGGAAGATGCTAGAGCCAACGCTCAGCTGAACGGTCAGAAACACTTCTCGCTATAATTATTACACTGGATGGTCTAATACCTTCATGTGCAGTAATATTAACATTATTCATACTCTCGAACTAGGTTCATGATGTGAGGACCCCACTTAATGTTAGAAAAACCTTTTTTCATCAATATTTTGATTACCCACTGATTGCAGTGATTTGCAATTGTTTTCTCTCATAAATGTAATCAGTATGGTATGTTAGTGTGTCTCGCTACAACGGCAGGTATAGAGGATGTGGAATTTGTGTGTGGAAGAGCAGAAGATGTCCTCCAGGGTCAGTTGGAGGAGGAGGAGGAGAGTGGGGGGCCGGGTGAGGTGATTGGCGTAGTGGATCCTCCCCGGGCCGGGCTACGTATGTCTCTTCCACCCTCTTTTTTCCGCTCCATGTCTCATTTACCTTTTCCTTCCCTCTGATCCCTCTCTCCCTCTTGTCTCTTTTCCCTTACCCCAGCTCTCTATTTAATTCTCGACTTCCTCTCTCTATTTCGCTCTCATTTCCCTTTCTTCTCTCTCTTCTCTCTCTCTCTCTCCTCCTCCTCCTCCTCCTCCTCCTCCTCCAGATCCCAGAGTGGTCCAGTGCATCAGAAGAAACCCACATATCCAGAAACTCATCTACGTATCATGCAACCCCGAAGGCCACCAAACACTTGGCAACTTTGTGGAGTGAGTTCTAGTCACACACACATGTGGACGATAAACTCTCCAGTGATGGAGAGAGGGGGGGAAAGTGAAGTGTGAGGGGGAGACTATGTAGAAAGTGGGAGGATCTTTGTGGGACAACTAGCGGTAATTATGAGGGTTCAGCTATTGGTTACGGTAACTACTCTAGTCCTGCATTCTTCTCATACCAACCGCCACTCCAGTCAGGTTCCTGCCATGTTAGGTATCCCCTTCACAACGATCAATTAGAATCTTACTCCAGTAAATACCATGACCAGAAACTCAACTGATAGTAGGCTCTTGCCAAAAAACAAAGCTATGACCTCGTCCTCTTTCATAATTAATTAATCCTCGGCGCGCATGCGCAGCGAGGGTTACTGTAGTCGTTCTGTCTGTGTGTGTGTGTGTGTGTGTGTGTCGACGCTTATTCTGGCACTACAGGCTACGAAGCGGCCCATTAGCGATACCAGCAGCTTCAGAATTACACGAGCCTGAAAAAAATGGCCGATTTTCCTGAAACGACTGCGTTTGAGAGCGACAAACTGGCACCGTCGCGGATCGTGTTCCGTGGCCCAACCCATCAATAAGCGGTGCGCATGCGTATATTAGACGCGATCAACGCTGTATGCTGGCTCACCCCGACCTAATCCGCTTGCTCTGTGTACCTTGGAGGCACAAGAAACCACAGCGAAGGGCGTGTATCGACTCCCGCATGCTATCTACTACCGTAGCTAGCCCATGTCAGACTAGCGGCGGCGAGCTACTGCGGGGACTGCGGGTCCGTCCATTTTTAGCGGTACCGCGCATGCGCAGTTCGCCAAGGGTTTGCACTTCAGTGCTTGTCATTATAATATCACTATTATTTATTGATAGTGAGCGAGCTGGGCATTTTTAACTTCCCCATAAGTTAAAGATGGAGCGGACGTGCATTTTTTATCAGCTGATGAAAATTCCACGCAGTCTACTATACCCCTCCCCTAGATCTCTTTCCGTAACTTCTTGTCACTGTGTGTGGTGTGTGTGTTATCATTATCTCCCCCACCCTTCTCTCTTCCTCCGCAATTCCATCCCTCCTCCACTTCAACACACACACACACACACCACACACAGTCTCTGCAGAAGGCCTTCTCTGAGAGTCAAGGGAACTCCGTTCACTCCGGTGGTGGCTGTTCCAGTCGACCTCTTTCCCCACACCCCTCACTGTGAATTGGTGGTCCTCTTCCAGAGAACAACTACTGCCTCCACGCACACCCAGTCATCAGCCCCTCCTCCTGGTGATGAGTCATTGGTTACTGAGTCATCAGCCCCTCCTCCTGGTGATGAGTCATTGGTTACTGAGTCATCAGCCCCTCCTCCTGGTGATAAAGACTCATCAGCCCCTCCTCCTCCTGGTGATAAAGACTCATCAGCCACTCCTCCTCCTGGTGATGAGTCATCAGCCCCTCCTCCTCCTCCTGGTGATAAAGACTCATCAGCCCCTCCTCCTCCTGGTGATGAGTCATCAACCCCTCCTCCTGGTGATGAGTCATCAGCCCCTCCTCCTCCTCCTGGTGATAAAGACTGAACTTGTGTATATCACTCTTCTCTTGTCAAAATCCAAAGTTGCAATCATTGTTCATGTGACGTGCAGCGTGCTCTAGTGGTGACTATTTTTAGGTCATCATCATGGTTTATGGCTTATTATACTGTGTACTGAACTACCAATAACTTTCATGACCTTCGTTTTTAAAATGAGCTCAGTTGGGGGGGGCAAGGGGGATAGTTTTTTTTCCGTTAGCTCAGTTGGATAGTTTTGTGATGACGAAAAGCACAAACAAGTTGTTGAAACTGATTGTTTCTTTGTGACGGTGAAACAAAAGAGTAACAAGTGTGATGAAGAATAACGGTGATTGATGCACTGAGGAGGACAAGAAGACGATCGAGAGAGAGAGGAGGGGGAAGAGAGAGAGAGAAGTTGCCATCTGTCAGGAGCAGGAGGAAGACAGAGGAGTGGGGGACGTCATCCGAATGGCATACATTGAGTCTGTGTAAAACAAACAAAACAATTTACTGAACCATTACTGTGGTGGAGCGATGTAGTGCTAGACTCCCAAGCCAGGCAAAGGGACAAAAGGTATGTACCCTCGGTTAGGCATGCAGCAAGAGGAGGTGGAATTGGAACGAGTGGACTTTATTCCTATACACAAATAAGAACCTTCCTTTTGTTGGAAAAGCAAGCAGCAGGATAAACAAGAAAAACATCATAGTAATGGACTTTTTAGAGAGAGAACACCAACACAAACTTTGGAAAGTGGGCCAATTAAGAGCACCAATGACAGGGCCTTACCCTCCAGCATCGTCATTTCGGAAAGAGGGGCATAATTTTCCTGTGCGCCCACTGTTGGTGTAGAACACTGGATCACCTGGTGCCATGTACAGAGGTTCTGAGGGGGAGGAGAGGGGGAGGGGAGCACGGCCATGATTTTCAGAATATATACACTTCATTTTGCCGAGTGAAGTGAGTCTGAATTGCATGATTTGTTCGACATTTTTTATGCTCGGGCATTGTCCTCATGCTTTACGTAATTAAAAAAATTCGTGAAAATCAGATGAAATTGCGTTCACTCACCAAAAATGGTAGCATAGTGAAACTGCAGTAGCATTCTTACATTAGCCATAGCACAGTGGTTTGAGGTGTGCCTTTGTGTTGTACTGTGTTGTAGATTCGAACCCCTACCTGCTGAGTTACCCTGGTAGCTCAGTTGGTAGAGCCCTCGCCTAGACTGCAGAGTGTCATGGGTTCGAATCCCACCCAGGGCAGCTCTTCTTCTCTTCTTTGAACAGAAAGAGCTGTCCTGGGTGTAGTTGACTTGTTTGCCCTGCCTTGCCTTTCTACCTCGCTACCAAGTTGTTCAGACATACATTAGCAATAGCACTAACTTGGGACTTTAAAAAAAAACACCTTCACTGCACCATGTCGTTGCAAGCACTGAACTTGTTTATATATCGCGAACTTATTTGCAGCGACCAGCTCAGGGGGACACCACACACACACACACACACACACACACACACATGCATGACATATGCACGCATCACTTGTTTGACATTCACAATTAAAGAGTGAGTTAAGTAAACTACGTATAACGACTTGCAATCGATTTAATAGCCTGCCGATTACTACCTTACTACGAGGACACCTTACAAAGTGGATAGAATTACCAAAGACAGTCATACCATCTGCTACACATTATGAGAGCTTAGGTCAATGAATTATTAAGGTGACAGAAACGATCTCATGGCAGTGGTAAAGAATAGCTTAGTGGGGAAATCTTTTTTCATTCGCAAGGAGAAAGAGGAGGAGGCAGGGATATTGGCAAGTGGACTACGATAATGTTGTGTCTTGATGTATGTGGACGGTGGAACAAGAACGCACTACAAAACAAAAACCTTTTCGGTTATTTGGAGATGTTACCAAACGAAATTCTCCCGCTGTACCGTATCACAATACACCAGAGACGTATCACATGACACCAGAGGCGTATCACATGACACCAGACAGGTATCACATGACACCACACGCAGCACACGCGGAGACAAAGGGAGAGAGAGTGGTATGCGTGTGTACATATCACTTTACACTGACCTCCATCGTCCCTTCCGTTTTGAGTGTCGCCGATAATCAGGACAGGGTTACCCCCACAGGTGCCTCCTACGGTAGAGTCCCGTTGAGACGGTGGCTCTGGGGACAAGGGTGACTCGGTGACCTCTGGACTCATGTACACTGGAGGTGGAGGCGAGATGGAAGGAGGAGAGAGAAGAAAGCAAGCGATGAGAGGGAGAGGGAGAGCAGAACTAAAGAATGGAAGGGTGTGTAAGAGAGAAAGAGACTCCATCACAACACACGGAAATCTCATACACCTCGGTTGCATTGCTACAATGTTCAAAAGGGCTTGTTTAGAGCAAGTTGGATGGACCTATCTTATCCATACATTTGAATTCGCCTAAATGCCTCATGTAACAGGTCGTATATACCCTGAGCACTCACTCACTGCACACTTACCTCCACCTCCTTCATCCACCATTCCACCTCCCCCGTCCATCGAGAAATTGAGAGGAGTATAGACTGGCAGAGGACCGTCCTCCCAGCCACCTACAAAAGCAAAAACACCAACAGACAATCTCTCTCTACACACTCGTAACACAACAACACTATCTCTCTAGCCCACTAGCACCATTGAGACCTGCCTGTAATGATGGCATAGTCAAGCATTGGTTATGAGCTGTGTCTTTTACCTAATGCTGTCGACCCTTCTTTGGGTTTTAGAAAGAAAGTAGTACTTTATTCATTGCAACTGTCCTCTGGTACATGTTACCCACAGTGGTCAGTGTCCGTTACACATCAGAGAGAAGGCTCTTGCCCTATTATGGCTATCAGAGCTGTGTAAAAACAGCCTCAGCTAATGCTCCCTCAGCCCCCCATCCATCAAACAAAATACACAGTTTTGTTTGTAAAGCCACCACACTCTATACACACTAGAGTAGAACCCCCTCTAAGAACACCCCCCCCCCGCCCACGAAATGAGAGCATCTTTTATTTCCCCGAGAACTGCTTTTGCATGCAATTGAATAAGAACACCTCACCATATAATATGGATCGAAACTTTATTCTGTCACATTGGTGGACAGTTTAGAGCGTTTCCACTGTACACGAAAGTGCTTCATGCACACCCACATACCATAGTGTGCTTCATGTAGTGGCAGCCACCCACATACCATAGTGTGCTTCATGTAGTGGCAGCCACCCACATAATATGTAATACTTTCAACTTCCTTTCTTTTCTCAAGTTATTGAACTCGGGCTTCTCAAAACAAGGCAGAGAAAGACAGCTTATGGCCACCCAATGCACTCAGCTTCTCAGAGAATTTTAAAGATCCAGGGATCCAGTGTTTGGCTAATGAGCTAGCTAATAGCAAATAAGGCCATGTGTATTCTCACTCACCTGTGTTGGTAGTAGGGTGGCCTACTGCGTCAGGCCCCTGACCGTCGCGACTCAGCAAATGTCTGTTTTTGACCAGGTCAACGTACGAATAGGCCTCAAAATCCTCTGGCTCGCTCTCAGGGGTGGGAAGCCTATCCTTTCCTCCCCTTCCCCTTTCTCCTCGCTGCCCCCGTAATTCCCGCGGTAACGGAGTGGTATTTATCGAGCCACTGTTCGGCAGCTGAGAGGTGGAAGTACGTTTGGTAGTGTCCGCAGGCGACATTTCGACGTAGCCTTCCAAATCTGTGGGTTCACCAGCGATTTTCGTTGTAGTTGGGGGTTTGTTGGGGAGGTCTTTCCTGGCGCGAGGGAGGGGGGCTGGAGGTCTGGTCGGAGGTTTTCTGTGCGGAGGGGGAGGACGCTGGGCTTGACTGCCGCTGTCATCTCTATAGACAGTTGTCCCACTCCTCAGGTCTATGATATGTAGGGAGGAGGCCGATGATTCTTCTGGTTTGACTGGATTGACCAGTTCACGAGACAGGTTTTGTTCGTCCAGAGAGACTGTATTGGGGGCTGACAATTTCCTGGGTTTTCTCAGGGAAGGCGACACTCCTAGTGTCTCCCCTGTGCAGAGAGAGTGCTGCGTGTGGTGATGTTGGATAGGATATGCGGCAGAATGCCTGGGTTGCGGGTCGCGTTGCACGACTACGGAACGCTCAGAGGCTGTGCTCTTGCACCTCTGCACGGGAGCCCGTTCCCGACGGACCACGACGCGTGGCGTCAGCGGAGGCGATGCAGATGCGGCTCCGTCAGCAGAGTCGATCTGAAGGACGGTGTAGCCGATCCTCGGCTGAGCGGCCTTGGTGGAGCTGACGAGACGAGGGGAGTTTCGACTGTTAGTGCCTGCAGTTCTCCGTCCTCCAGCCGTTCCTTTCTCCTTTACACCGACGTCCAACGCCACGTACTTTTTTCTCGGTAACGCAGGAGCCCTTCCCTGAGCCGCAGGGGACGCTGAGCGTCCGGGGGTAGCAGGAGAAGGGTGGGAGAGGTTGGTTCGCTGCTGGTGGAACCTGTTCAGAAGCTGGTATGTGGGCCGCGGGGGTATCCGCGGGGCAGGAGCCGCCACGGCGCGAGGAGACGCCTCCAGCTGACCGCGACGCCTTCTTCTCGGCGCGGTGGAGAAGTCCGCGTCGCTAGCGTTTCCTCCACGCGACGTCGACGGACGTACGGAAGCGGCCGAGAGCCGCTCCAGGCTCTTGGACCGCTTTCTTGAGCCCATGATGAACCACTGCTCGCTTTCTTCCAACGGACGTCGCGATAATACCGTCGGCGACAATTTACGTGCGAAATTAGAATCGTAAATGGTACTATCGCTGACTGGTAAGTCGTTGCACTGGATGTATCCATCTTCGTCTTCCAACGGTAGAGAAACGTCGTCCCCTTCTTCCATGCTATCACTGGCAGTTACAATCGCAACAGGAAATCGGTGGTTGGAAGCTACTTACAGCTAGCTGCATACCATTCCTCGCACCATTGCACAGGCTTGACGTTGTATTATAGCCAGACGCCAGGTTTACTTTTGTTGCTCAGAAATAACAAACTTCATGACTGCATAAACAGTTGTTTAATTAATAGACACACAACAATCATAGCAACAAACGGGGAAGATATAATATCTTTGACTGTTGGACAGACAGAGCACATATATACGATGGACAAGGTGGATCGATTTACAAATGCATGCCGTGTTTCTGATTGTAACACAGAAATGACCAAAAACGTATCAGGAGAAAAATTACACCTAAAAAGCACAGAAAACCAAAGAAAAACGACTCACTCGCCATCTCTCACCCACTCCCAACGCTTCATAAAATACCCGCTCTAATTTCTTGGTTGTGTAACAACACTTCATCTATGCAGAGTTTCCTTTGACGGTACTGGCAGTCTGTGCGCGGTGATGGTCCAGTCGCTGGAGAAGACTATCTAGAAATGTTAGTTTAGAGTCCAAGACATCTTGGGAGTCCTCCATTGACATGTTGTAGCTCTGCAGAATCAGCTTACAAGTCTGTGGGTACATTGACCACTCAAACTGTGACAGAGAGAGAGGGAGGGAGGGAGGAGAGGATGGGAGAATTTTCATAACACTATAGCAAAATCGATTCAGCGTGCTTGGTAGAGAGATGAGGAGGGAGAGATCAGGAAGGGTAAGAAAGGTAATATGGCAGATCTCAATGTGTCTTTGTGATGCATACAAACGCACACATAGGAGGGAGTGCATCACTTCATTTAAGACTATGGGTTGCAAGCTGAAAAATGCCAACCAGCAGATTTCACGACTCAAAACACTTAGTCTTGAAGAACCAACCTTATACCACAAAAAGAACTCAGAGGTGAATGGGTAATGAATGACATAATGACAGAAATGTGAGGATGACTGTACTGGACACGGTAAGGAGACGTTTGGAAACATTAGCCAGCATTCTAGTGGCATCAGTGTGCGACTGAGTTGGCTTAGGATCAGCAATAAGATCTGGGTACACAACACACACACACACACACAATCCTTCCTCTCTCTCTTCACCTTTCCCTCTTACTTCTCATGCCCCTTTCATCAACTCCAATGTAGCTACATACGTACTTCTTTATTCCCAACAAATTTACTAATAGTCCACCAACACTCTTTACGGCTAAATAAATGTGCAAATGAACACCACGCATGCAATGACCACCCAAGTCTCTCATAACATCACGGAGCACGGTTTATTTGCTATAAGCTACCCCCTTAGAAAATCTAATACACAAAAGCTAACCATGCCAGCGCTTACATTACTCATGTAACCTGTCCCTCTCGACCTCTCCTTCCCCCTCACGTTCTTATCATCGAAGGGCAGCTGACATCTCCTCAGCTCCTCCTCGAGGTTGACCAGCTGTCTCTCCACTGAGGGGAAAGGTCGGAAAGGTCGCGACACCTCACGAAGCAGGCTGGACAGGTCCTCGAGGTACTTTGCCACGTCCTCCAGTGACGGATGTTGCTGCTGCTTTGTGTTGACTATATAGAGAAAGAGAGAGTCATTTGGAGAAACTGACACGAGTAATACATTAGAACACATTTTGAGAGTGAATGGAAGTCAAAAATCGATTTAGCATTTCAATAAAATTACGCTATGATGACCAACAACCATGCCACATAAAATTTGTAATGCCACTAAAATTTATAATGCCACAAAAAATTTGTAATGGCAGTCATTCAGCTGTGAGTGACTCAAAACATCATTTTACAGTAATTGTAAAAAGCTTCTTTTGATTACGATCCTCCACACCTCATTCTTGTCATCCTCGCTACCCGTTCGCTTCCTCCTCTTCTTCTTCTTGGAGCCAGTCGCTGGCTTTACGATATCGACACACACGGCAGATAGCAGTACATATAGCGGCTGCATCTGAGCACATAACGGAGATGACGTTGAGAGAAACTTAAGATGGTGTAGCGATGTTTCCCTAGACGACGCGCCTAATGTGATGGTGTCTAGAAGCAACATAGAAAACTCACCGAGTTATGACAGAGAGTGTATGCATCCATGGACGAGCTGTTCATCGTGGTACAGAGTTCAGGTGAATGTCCGCTCGTAGGTTGAGGGTGTGCCCGAGAAAAACTACTTTTTGAGGCTGTGAAATGTTACATGATTTTTCAGAGGCTACGATGAAAAAATAATGTATGGTTCACTTCACATGCATTTGCGTTTAGATTGTGTGAAATGTACGACTCACGCGGAAGCTCCCTATCGCTTTAGTTTTGAAGGCTGAGTCTGTTTGGTCTCGTTGTAGCCCTATCATTCTTCCCTGTACACTCTCGATGATTTCCGACTGTGACCTCCTCCTCTTCTGGACCCTCCTCACTCATTCTCCCTCTCCCCACCTCGCCTCTCTCTCCTCAGTCTCTCTCTCGCCGCTGTCACCTTCTCTTGACCCCCCTCCTCACCCCATTCTCAGTTTCCTCCCCTGTTCCACCCTCTCCCTCCTCCTCCTCCTATCTCTCGTCGGCTCTCGCCCTAACAGCTGCGCTGAGTCACGACATATGCCTCCTACAAGTCATCTGGCAGTATCGATTTGGATCGAATGGACTTGCTTGATCATACGGGCTGCCATATTCTAAAGTATATATGCTATAACAAATGTGACACGCACTTTGGCCGAGGGGGGGGGGGCGGACACAGTACAGTGTAATTTTCCAGCATGCCTCTTTGGAATCTGACGTAGAAAACACAGACAGATATGCAGTTGTGCTAGCGGCCGTGATTATGCAAACATTATGAATGATTTCGATCAAGAAAAATTGCGAGGGACTTTGGTTTTGCCTGTCTAGTCATCGTTGCACCTGCACGCACGTAACAGTGTGATAATTTTGCTTTCAGTGTATTGCGAGATAACACGGTTTTCCTGGCCGACACGAGAGAGTCAGACTTACTTCTGAACAGTATGGCCTCCCTCATTTGGGTCGGCCACGGTTGCAGTGACTGCGGATGCCAGTCTTCCACCCCACCGATGGAAAATTAACGAGGGTAGGGGTGGCCGTAGGATGAAGCTCAGAAACCGCAAGAAGCCAGGCTACGGCGGACTGACTTGCCGCGAGTGGTCAAGAATCAATGATTGTGTGTGGAGGAGTTAAAAGTGATTTTGTGGCGACTCTTGTCTGAGTGTTATGTTCGCTGCCTAGTTATGCAACCACAAGGCCCATGCACTACTGGTTACTTGCGAGTGGAACTAACTTGCATGATATGAATCTGCTTTTTGTGTATGGAGTTTCATGTACCACCAGCAGATAGAACTACGACATGCCCATGATTGGTACATTTTATAGCCATCGTGCCAGATTAATGATGACGGTCCTAGTCCCAGCCCCACAGACCAGGTGAGCGCCTCTTTTGCTGGAGGACTATGTACCCATATGCTGCGCCATCTGAGCCAGACAATTGTTCAAACTCTGCCACATTCGCACTGACACGAGCACTGCCTCAGTTTGCTCCTGCCCGCTTTCCCCCGCCCACGTCCTGTGGGGTGGAGTGGGCGTGGGCTGTTGCATGGTTACGCTACGGCGTCTTGATGTGGGGCACTGCGACCAATGCGAGTGACTCTGACACGTAGCCACAATAACGGGATGAGCGGTGGGAGGGGAGGAGGGAGGGAAAGATGTGAGGGTAAATGAGTGGAGAGGGAAGGGGGAGAGAATGAAGAGATGATGGGGATGACCAGAATGGTAAATAATTTTTGTAGTTAGTGAATGTGTATGCGATACCTCTATCCTCAGAGTGAGAGCTGGTTTTCTAGTTTTACGTGAGTGACGCGGACGCTCACTGCAGGAGAAAAAGTGAAGATGGGAGAGGTAGATCGGACGAGGAGGAAATGAATTCTCTCTCTCTCTCACCCAGTGTGTGTGGCCGACGTGCGACTCAGTACGTCATCACTACGGTGAGTCTGCTCACTGTCAATAGTCTGGGTACAAACAGTGAGTCTAGTGGCGAGGAGAAGAATGTGTAGTAAGATTGGCCGAGGAAAGGCATATGTGTGTGAGTGACTGGCATCCGCCGACTACCGAGCGTGATGTTACACGTGCAATTCTAATCCACGCGTGAAGTGGCGGGCACTGGGGCCATACTATGATGTGTTGGTCTTTTCAGTCTCTCTTACTTACGTGATTTCTAAATCCGCGATGAAAAATGTTTAACTGCTCGCGCTTCCTCAACCACAAATGCTCAGTGTTGTAATAAGGTAAGACAGGAAATCTCAGTAAATGTAGTGGGCATAATGGCCGGGCAACTGTTGTCATCCCCTATAGTACTCAGTAGCTTAGGATACGGACAGCATCTACTCACTCGCGTGCGGAGTGCAGTGGGCCGAGGAAGGTAGCGAGTGACCACTGAATCGCAATCTCTACTGATGAGACTGTGCGTGCCTCCCCATGAGTGAGCAAGTGATAGGTTTTAGAGACACAAGTGAGCAGTTGAGCTACGTAGGTAGACACCTTGGCTATTTCGTAGTGCCGACGCAGCATAAACAGTGCTACGTGTAAAGCTGGTGTGTAGGAGTGGCTGGAGGCATGTGGAGTCAGGGCGGTGGCAACTCTAGTAGTGGATAGATGCGTACGGTGCAAAGTATAAGGTCCCTGTGGATGGATGGGTGACTACTTCAGGGCAGATAGATTCATGTTCGACCAGCGTACAGGCGAAAACTGAAAGAATGAGATAACTTGTCTCTCAGACCGACAAACTCATGGTATCTGTGGAGCCATGGGTTGGCGCGAGTGAGTGAGATATGAGATGGTAGTAGCGGTGCGCTCATGTGCTCTGCACAACAAAAATGCTCCAACCTTTTGAAACATCCGTTTTGTACGCGTTGAACGATATATTCTGAATGTCTCTGTACGGACAAAAAACAACTCAAAAAACATGTTAAAACCAGCGATGACTGATCGTAGATGACTAGACATGAACGCATTTTTTGGCGCGCGAGAAGTGAGCAATTCTCTTGCATCAGATGGTGTACTGACGTGCAGTGTCGCATCACGTAGGAAAACCTCGCGTACAGACAACTATCTAGTGGGCTCACTTGTGCTCGCAGTAGTTGTTCTCGGATCGCTCGGATCGTTCGACACAGGGTGTGCATGCTGTTATTTGGAGCTCACTCTCTGTCAGATAATACGAGAGGTGCTATGGCTACCGAGAGTCACCAATCTCACAACAGTTTGAGGTGAAAAAGCTGCTCCAGAGGCGTCTGTGCTACGGGCGTTTTTAGCATCATACAGCATGGGACGGTCTGCATAATGGCTAACTCTTTGAATATATTTACACTACGGACTGATGCTTGCCCATCTCAACACTTCCGTAAGCCCACACCCCCTTTCCTGAGCCAGGGTGCGCTCCATATGATACCTCCTTGCACAGCTGGTAGTACGAAGCGAGTGCAGAGCGATAGAGTTGATTCGTGAACCGAAAGCACCGGACGCCTGGAGATACGTCAGGTAGGAGATATAGCTGGTGGAAGAGGAGATTAGCATTTTTACGTCCCGTACCCCGAATTTAGCCCCATATTTTCTACCATATCACTCGATGCCACGTTTTTTTAACCGTTACTACCAATACCCCCCTACCCAGTTTGTAACTGACTCCAGTACCCCCGTCTTACCGCCATGAGCGTCGCCATCTGGAGGTTGTTTGTATGTGAGGAGAGACTCAAATATATCAGTGATTCCCTCCGCTGGCTCCTCGAGGAAGCCATACATGTTTGAGGAGGAGAGCAAAATCTGAGGATGTCGTCTGGTGGTTTTTCATACTGCGAGAATGTTCCAACCGGAGAATGGCCCTGCCATAGATACTCGCCACTCCCCTGGGGAAGAGAGGTCATTGGGGTCCACTCATGCACGTGAGTACACTTCGCTTCATTTCATCTCTCTCTCTCTCTCTCTCTCTCCCTCCATCTGTCTCTCCCCGCTCTCCTCTCCTCGTCTCGCGTCTCCTTCTCTAGTAACTCTGACTTGTTTTCAACGTAAATCTCAATCAGTAGATGCACGGCATAAAACTACAAAGAAATCTGTCCTGCTTCGGTCAGTCTCCGTGTGACCGCCCGTTGCCAGCTTCAGTCTCTTCCCTGTAGAGATGTTTACGACAGCAGGCACTAGTTGCGCTTGCTTGGTTCGCCAGGGAGAGGTTTCCCATGGGAGACGACGTAAGCGCTGGAGCGCATCATTGAAATCTGTCCTGCGTAGGATGGAGACCTAGGAGAGAAGGAGGGGAGAGGGATAGAGGAGGGGGAGGAGGTGTAGGAGAAATATGAAACAGGAGAGTGGATGTAAGATAGAGGGTGGAGGTGTGAGGAGATTACATTTCGTTGTCCTGTCCTTCTCAGAGCAATCAAATGTTGATCTGGGGTTCTCTGCGATTGGGCTTCTGCCATCACCATGGAAACTGGAGTGAGAGGAGGAGAGGGATAGAAGGGAGGGGATAGAGGGGGGAGAGGGAAGAGAGATAGCTGGTCTCTATAGAGATGGACTTAGGAGAGGGAGGTAGCGGTGACAGAGGGGAGAGAGGTGAGTGAAAGAACGAGGAGAGGACGAGAGAGGGAGAGATAGAAGAGTAGGGAAGCCGAGGGAATGCACAAAACGATAACCAAGCAGAGACTTCTAGTCATCAGCACACCTTTCGTTTCGCAGGCTTCCATCCGGAGTAGAAGAATTCAAACGTTAACTGTTTCCGTCAGGTCGTCGAAGCGAGCAGCTTGTTAGTTCCATCACATGGAGAATATCGCGTAGCAGGGTCCGCATGGTGGAGCGCTGAAATGATAACCAACTTCAAATGGCCTGGAGCGATCGAAGGGCGGGCGGCCCCAATAAAAACTCTCCCAGGGGGCAATAATTGAGGTGGTCAGACCTCATTATTATGGGGGGCTCAACGGAGCTTCAAGGATATTCTGGAGGCCATTTTGGTGTGATTGCCTGACCATATCTCGGTCCCAGTCCGTGCCGTAGAAATGGGATGGACCCCTCGGCGGGCGCGTTGTGTTCTGAGTGTTGGCGGAGTTTGGGTGGGGGGTAGGTCTCCGGCTAGGAGACGTCTGGCCTGTTTCGCAGCCTTCCCTCGAGAATGGCCTCGCGCATCGACAGGCGGCTTAAGAATAGGTTTGTAACTGAAGGGAAGAGGCTGGTACTAAATAGTGGAAGTTGGTTAATTTGCACACCATGGCACGTGCTGACCAAGTCCCAAACCTTTTCGTTCTTCGGTAAGTTTGTCATTAGTCAAAGCTTTTGGTTTGCAAAGACTTAAGTAAGAACCCCGACGTTTCCCAGACTTGTAATCACTTTTCATTTTCACTTTCTCCTTCGTTGACGTTTGGATTTATCGCTCCTCCTCTTCCCTTCTCGTCCCTTCCCGTTCCCACAACTCTTCTTTTTCGCGCAACCCCCTTCCCCCTCGCGCTCCACCTCGAGGGCCCTCTCCTCTCCTCCTCCCTCCTCACATAGCTCTTCCCTTCTGCCCCCTCACTCCTCCTCCGCACCCTCTCCTCCCCTTCCTCCCCCTCCTCCACCAGATCCTCTCTCCTCCCCTCCAGTCCCTCCTGACCTCCTCTCCTCCCCTCCTCCGCCTCCCCTTCCTCCTCCCACTTCCCTCTTCTCTGTCCCCCTTCCCGTTCCCCTCCCCCTCTTCTTCATCTCGTGGTTCCTCCTTGCCTCTCTCACCAACCGACTCCCTTGTACCCTCTCAACCTGTCAGAGAAATGTAGACCTCAATGTCCTTTCCATGAATCTGGGTTCTCTCTCACATGGCGGTCAAAGGCAACAGCGTCCGTCCATCTCTGAGTGACAGTGACATCTCAGCTTCCATACGATCCGCCTCCTTTCTCTTGCGAAGTGGTCAGTTTTTTTTACCTTCACCGTGTAGTTGGGAGTGTGGCACGAAAGAGGTAGAGAATGGGCGTTTATGTGTGCAATGTGTTGTTTCAAGAAGATTTTTTGAGATAATTGTAAAGACTGAAAACAAGGGAATAATTCAAACTGGAATCAGTGTTGCCTGTATTTTGTTTTTTGTTTTCGCATTGGTTGTAATAGTGGGGAGGGGCAACCAGACCCCCGCCCCCCCCCCCGCCCCCCCCGGAAACCACCCAGTGCCCCCAGCCCGCCCTCCACCCCCCCCCCCCCCCTCTCCCCCAACCCGCCGACCCTACCACCCCGCCGACCCGCGCTCTCCACCCGCTTAATGGGGAGGAATAACCTAACGCACTCACTAAGCTAAGGGGCCCGTGGCAACAATACTTTTTGTGGGGTGCAACTTGAGTTTTAGTAAATTTACTGCTTTCAACCACCACGTCGAAAAATGCCCTGTGATAGGGTAGGGTGTTCTTTGGGTGGTTATAAATGACTCTGACCAAGTGGACCTTGGAACAACGTTCAATCTCTTCTCCTGGGTTTTCCCCCTGCTTCTCAGTAGCCATGATGATAGAGCTGATCATGCCCTCCTGCTGTTTGAGAATATCGGGAGTGAAGAGAGAGAGAGCGAGAAGAGGTGTTGTAACATAGTGCAAAATGGAGGTGAGGTTTTTCATGTATACTGGTTGTAATTGTAACTTCCAGGGCGTATCCAGTCATGTTGAATGTTCAAATAACATTTTGAATCATAGCCTTGGTCCTAGGTTTTTACCAGCACGTCCAAACTGTGAAGCATCAACAACGCATTCAACGAACAGAGACAACGAGAAGAATAATGACTAAGACGAGTATATACAGTATGAAAATGAAGACCAGAGAGAGGCGAGTGAAGAAAGCAGAAGGGGGGGGGAGAGAGAGTGCAAAACCTTCTTCGACGCGTCCAGGTTTTTTCTTTTCAGCCACGTATTTCTCCATCATTTCTCGGCAAGGGGTGCAGGAACATGGACGGTTGTGGCTATCCTCCCATCGTGTAAAACTCTTGTTTTGCCTGGAGAGCCAGCGTCGACTCAACTCTCGTTACCCATCCTCTATGCATGGAAACAAGACGTCCACAGTACGACTGCGTAGATGGGAGTGTTGGATGACTGTTCGTGGGACTGGTGTGGTAACGCTCCGAAGTCGAGCTCGACTGGTCAAATCGTTTGACATGTCGTGCGTGTGTGTGTGTGGGCCATTTGGGGCAAACTGCAGGACGATCTCGTCATACTCTCCAACAGTATAACGGGGCGGCCCCCATTGTCCAGGAATGCCTGGTGTAGGGCTGGAGTGCCGTCTGTCCAACAGAACAGGCGGCAAACAAGATTATACAAACGAATGTGAGGGGGCAAAAGATTTGATCTTGGAACGGCTGCAATCGATTGGTCGAGTCACCTGCTGTGTTTTGTGGTAATTTGCCGACGTCTGACCAAAGGCCATGAAAGAGGTGGGTGAGTATCTCCTGGGTTCCCAGGGGTAAATGCTCCCGTGCCTGGGATACAGATTCCAACCACTTTCCTTGTTGGCTTCTGGATGGAAAGGGAGAGAGAGGGTTAGTGCCCCTTGGAACCTCTTCAAGAGAGAACAAGGTTGGGTGGACTTGTCCTAGGCTAGCCGATTTCTGGTTCTGTGCCCGTGGCTGACTAGACAGTCCCCTATTATCGAGGCAGTCCAATCAAGATTGCATATTATCGTCACGCATGTGAAATAATGCGGCCTGAAAAGTGTTATGCAAAGTGATTTGTTAATGCCCAACTGTTGTGGTCCATTACAAACAGTTTTTTTTGTTTGTGCAATGGCAATGGGGAGTCAAGGAACAACGCGAAAAAACCA
>CASHTH010002802.1:0-11384 GCA_030341885.1 Geodia barretti | reverse complement strand
GGAATATACAATTGAAAGACTGAAGAGTTTGCTTGCGTTGAGGCAAAACTGTAAGCTGCTGATTTTAGCATGAAAGCAGATATGCCATCAGGGCCATTGGTTATAATGTATCAAAACTAGTGATGAGGTTAAATACCTGTTCAGCTGATAAAGTAGCATCATCAAATGGGAGATGGGCAGCAGCAGTGGGCTAATGTTCTTCAGCCAATAGCTGTTCCAGTGTGTTCCAACAACTAAAAGAAATCATTGAGAACGCCAGCCTTTGCGTATCATCAGAAACTGTGTATGTAGTGATGGTATATATGGATTCCTGGTTTTAATTAAGCTGTTTATAGATTTAAATACTTTATTGCTAGCAGTTTCCAGATTGCTGAAATATTGTCTCTTGTTATTGCGTAGAAGGCATACAATTTTGTTCTTCATTATCTAGTAGTGGAGAAAGTGCACTACACTCTTGTTTCTTTTAGCTATTCTAAACAACGCGTCAAGTTTTCGAATAAGTTGGACAGTACTTTTTATTAGCCAGGGTAAGTAGCACCGCTCACTTCACCCTGATCCGCTTGCTCTGTGTACTTTGCTCACTCCCCTCGTCTCCAGTCTCCATCACTCCCCTGTCTCCAGTCTCCATCACTACCCTCGTCTCCAGTCTCCATCACTCCCCTCGTCTCCAGTCTCCATCACTCCCTCGTCTCCAGTCTCCAGCCTCCATCACTACCCTCGTCTCCAGTCTCCATCACTCCCCTCGTCTCCAGTCTCCATCACTCCCCTCGTCTCCAGTCTCCAGCCTCCATCACTCCCCTCGTCTCCAGTCTCCAGTCTCCATCACTACCCTCGTCTCCAGTCTCCAGCCTCCATCACTTCCCTTCGTCTCCAGTCTCCATCACTTCCCCTCGTCTCCAGTCTCCAGTCTCCCTCACTCCCCTCGTCTCCCGTCTCCCTCACTCCCCTCGTCTCCCATCTCCCTCACTCCCCTCATTTCCAGTCTCCCTCACTCCCCTCGTCTCCAGTCTCCCTCACTCCCCTCGTCTCCAGTCTCCCTCACTTCCATCGTCTCCAGTCTCCTCACTCTCTAGTTGTACTGCACTTACTGCCTTATCTGCACTTTGTTTGGCACTTACGACCTTTCCATAGTTATTGTACTTCCAACTTCCATTGTTATTGGACTTGCATTGTTATTGCTTGCGCCCCCTTCTCTCTACACAATTCAGATTTTTTCATAGACAAGCGACATACTCGAGGTTGCGTGATGCAATTTTATATCCTAACAGCAATGTGGTTTTCCATCTGAACCCTTGCATCTGTTCTATGGTGCTGTATTGATGTCTGCAAAATATCCCTACTATTCTTCTTACACAATGCACAGGGCATGATGCCTCCACCTTCTACCTCGTGTGTATTTGTGTGCACACAACAAGCTAGCAGAGATAAAGGCCTAAGGCACATAATTATCCGGAAGAAAGGAGTAGGGGAGCCTGATACCAAAACCCTCTGCTGAGAACGCTGGTTTATGTAAACACTTCGTCCTCTTGGTAACAGTTCCACTTCATCTAGGGGGTCAGGGAGGTCAGATTCCTCAGAGGATTCAACAGGTAATGGTGATGACACAGGGAGAGAGTTTGCTCCAGACATGTGCCCTAAAGCTCCATTTCGACACCACACCAGGAAATGGTGGTTATAAATACCACATTGCTGAGAGCCACAAACAAATTCTCCGAAAGTGTGCCATATTTGGAATCCTCGGTATCATAGCTGTATAAAGATGAGTACTATGAGCTATGGCCTGCTATATACGAATTATTCATGCTCTCAGGTACAAACTATGATGCTCTCACGGACGACTGCCACACGAAGTTCTGCACGGGGATTGGGCATTATTGTTGGCAAACTGGTGAGTGAGTGCCAAGTCTGTTTAACCCGTGGAGGTTTGCCTACAGTCTATAATTCATACTAACTCCCATCACCCCTATCACACCTGCTCTAAAAGTGGCGACAAGGACCCATCATATCGTGACCTATGTGTGGACATGTGCTTCTTTCTAACACTGATCATTTCAAGACCAGATCTGAATGAAGAAGCGGCAAGACCTTCCTTTGGTGGGAGTGAAGTTGGGCCGTAGGGCTGTTGAGGTGAATAAACAGAAATTGTCCACACCTCTGACCCCACAGGGTGTACCTTGTGGTTGCCCTGAGGTACATACCCCTAGTTGACCCTGATCAGACCGGCACTGTCTCAAACAGCTTTTCTCCAAGCCACCACAATGAAAGGCACTGAAGTGCAAACCCTCGGCAAACTGTGCATGCGTGATACCACTAATTCATGGGCTGGGCTATTAGTATGTGTTTACTCGTGGTCTCCATCTAGAGTAGCTCGCGGAGAGTCTTGTCTTGGGGTGATCTGGATCTGGCAGTAGCTATACATGCCATCAACCCTTGTGCACCATGTGCACTCGGCCTTCATGCGTGTATACCAGCCAGATCCCTCAATGGGGGTGTTTTAACCAATACACATTTTTATATAGCAAAATTTTGGGTTGACTTTAAGATGCATATTCACCACCGTAATGCTAGCCATCGCGGAGTGCTATAAAAAGTCAGCTGTCTGTGTGGCCTAGCCCTCATAAGTCTCTCCATCTCCCATGTCTCTCTCTTTTCCCCTCGTCCCAAGAGAGCTCTCAGTTAAAACAGAACTCAATACAGATGTACTTGTCCTTTAGATTCACTATACACAGAGTGCTTGTGATTCTTAGGGAATTGATATTGTTGTGTTTCATGGGTTAAGTTAGCATTCATTGACAGTATTATTGGTAAAGTACCTTTACGCACACAGGAAATGAAGTATAAATAAAGTAAAAGGGATGCAACAGTATCTAACAACCAGTCAGTGCATGAATGCATATCTATGACATTCCTCCCTGGCATAGAGTAAAAGTACACACGAAAATACATACAAAAGTACTTGACATAAATGACTTAGCTACCAGTTTCTATTTACAACACTATAATGAGTTCCATCATCGTTAATTTTTATATGGTATTCTCCGTGTCACTTTGCCCCACATTTTCCTCCAACATGTCAGTATCAGCTACACCCTATGATATTTTTTAAGTTTAGAACAAAGGGATTATCTAAAAGCTCACATGCTTCCTGAGACTATTTTCAAGTTGAATAACCCTGTGACGAAGCATCTTTAGCTCGGTATCCGATGATTTGTCAGAAGCTAAATCATCCCTCAGACCAGATGTTCCCTGTGTACTGATTGTCTCTCCCTTGGGGTCCTTATACAGACCTACCATCTGGAACATGTGATTTGTTACCCAGTAATGGTCATTATTATTAGTCCCTGTAACAAACCACACTTATCTAGTCATCATCACCCAAGAATTTAGTCAAAACGGATATTTGACCTCATTCAAATATTGCTGATCAATGCACAACATAATAAAAAATAAAAACACCTTGTTTTCTCAATGCGGCATTTTTCTATGACGGGCAATGCCACTGCACACAATGTAATATTATACGGGACATGTGTTTGCTCCACCAAAAATGTGCTACATTTGTTCGAGTATTATGTTAAGCCATTACAAATACAACACTATTTGGCAAGTGAAACAGGCCAACCTAGGTGTCTGAATGCAGAATTATCGATCTGCAACAGTGAACAACGTACCCATGGACCAACATACCGTAATGTTTACACGATTCTGCTAAAATAATGAAATGCTCGCTTCACTCACCAAAAGTGCATTGCATTCCTCTAGTTTAGACCTAAACAGTTGCTTCACTCTTTAATACAGGTTCTAACTTAAAGCTACTGCTTACTTACCCTTGGTATGAAGACAAGTCCGATGATCGTGGTGGTTCCCAGCAGTAATCCCATTCCCACCACAGCTGGGAAGGCATTCACATACTCCCTCAGAGTATAGGTGGAGACAATGATGACAGTCAACACAATACTTGTGACGTACACAGAGGCAGCAATGTACACAGAGTCATCCAGACCCTTCACCTTCACATTGCGAGTACGAAAAGCCAGGAGCAGAGCCAGGACTTGCAGAATGCCTTTGTATCCAAACAGAATTGCATACAGATACACTTGTCCTTTAGATTCACAAATGTACAGAGAGTACTTGTGACGCTCAGCTGTCACCTAAGAGAGATTGATGTGTATTGTGATAATAACAAGGCTACCGACATTTTTCCGTGATGTAGTGCATGGTACTTGCTCATTACACAGCAATAATTCACGAAGCTACATGACACTATCCCTATATCTTTGTTTGATATTAAATTTTGCTTAGGAACAATAAGGATGGTGGTTAGTAAGAGCTTTAATATCTTGTTTTTAGATATTGGTGTCGATAATATGCCCCTTACGTAAACACCTGCTCTTTATGCCAGACAAAAATTAGTAATAAATGAATGGTAGCTACTCATCTTCAGTATGAAAGTATAATATACTTACTCCAAATGTTTCTTCTGGCAGTTCTCTGTTAGATGTCAGTTTTACTCCAAGATTATCTCGGGTAGCTTCAATCACAGTATAAAGCAGAAGAATGACTACATCAATGATGGCCAGACACAGTACAAACAGTGTCATCAGATAGTCCCTGAACAGTCGCTGTATGTTGCAATAATGATGCTGGAAGTAAGTAGGTATAAAAATCTCACTTACTGCTTTGAATTCAAGAGGTCTGTTAAATATAACCCAAACTCTTATCATCTTAATTATGATAATCCCATAACAAAGAGAACACCCTAGAGATATCAGCCAGGGATTGACCTTGAAGATAGAAAAATGTTGTAAAAGTTAGTGTGAGAGTTCTTTAGTTACATACATTGCATATTACAGCAGCTAAGTTCGTGTCTTTAGCAGGGATGACAAGAATGATGACATTTATGTAGAGAACTATAGCTCCCAGTCCAATCATGTAGTTAAGGTTTGGACTGGAGAGTCGAATCAATCTAAATTGATAAAAGCATGAGCTCTGTTAGACCATCACGTCACCTGACCTACATTAATTGAACCTTTCATTTCGGAAGAAGATGGTGAAAACAAGACAAATGATGGTAAAGACAAGTCCAGCTGCAGCAAGAATCACGTAGACAACGGTAAGACCTATGGTGACTGTCACCACCTCCTCAATTGGCACTCCGTCAGTAGGAACACCGTCTGAGCAACACTCAACAATTCATGTGTTGAAGTTTAAAAAGACGCTTACTGCCTTACCAGGAAAGAGAAAAGAGTCATTTGTATGTTGAAAAGTACTATAATCTCCAACATTTACAACTTCCCCAACTTCAACACGTATAATTATCTCTATGACAACAGTAATAATAACCACATACTATGCGTCATAATACACATACCATCATCATTTAATTGGTATTGCAGAATTCTCACTTGGTCAATGTCACGAATTCCTTCATGATTGAATCTCACATCGTTACCCTGTGGGACAATAGTAGGAAGTAGCTAACATTACGTTGTACACACCTGAAATACAAATAGTTTTTTTCACAATATCATCACTGCTGAAGGCAACAATATTGAAATATGACAACAAAGCATCTTTTACATTGATAGGCGAAGGAATACAATGACTCTCTACTCTCTGTGTAGTCTTATAATAACTGTAACTGAATGCACTAACACTTATTCCGGGGAACATGGTGTTCTGGAGGTGTTCAAACATCCGAGACACAACTGCTGAGTTGGCATAGGTGAAGTTGGCCATTGTGAAGGTCTCTCCTTCAGGAAGACCACTTTCCTCTGCAGCTTCTCTGTTTAGCGTCTCATTCTCAGCAAGATCTAAATCACAGGAATTGCATTTTTTTGATTTGCACATATAAACTTACCGGCTATTGTTTTGCTTAAGGCATAAGCATAAGCAAGGGTGGCTTCATTGCACTGGTAGGCATAAGGGAAAATGTAGTCAGTGAACTCTTCCAAATTGTTCTGGCTATTGATGCCCCTCCTCACAACTTCGTGGTAAAGTGAGTTGAATTCTGAAAGGGTCTGAAGAAAACAGCACGTTATTTTGTTAATAACGGTGACTCTGACGTGCATAACAAAAAACTTCAAAGTAAAGACACAATTCCATGAATGGAAAGCACTCACTATGTTTGGTTCTGCTGTGTATTCATCTTGCTCTCTAGGTAACTGAGATGGAACAGCAGCCAAGCTATAGAGGAGGACTGGTCTCTCTCCTCAGCCGTGCAGTTGGTGGATGGTGCATCCATCTCCCACCACTGTCTGACATACCCGCCAAAAGTTATGATGACATACTTGGGATAATGAAATCCACGTCTGTATGCCTGCAGCCAATGACTTGCTAGAGCAACAAGAGCTTCTTGACTTATTGTCGTACCTCACAAAGTGCATCCCTTGCATGAGGAATGTCCATTGCCAACACATATATTCTTGTTTCTGAGTTCTTAAGAAAATGATGGTTTGTTCACTTATAATACACATGCACATTGCTGGTGATCATATCAAATGCACATAAACTAGTACCATCTCATAATTGTTTCAAATTCGAAAGGAATGTCTCGAATTAATGTTTTTTAACACTATATAGCTACTGGAAAGTATAGATCTGAGGAATAAAACAACTTACAAAGCGTTAATGCTTGGCACAGTTCCTCACTTCTAAACCGTACTTCTGTGTACTCCACTGCATTCTTATCTAACATATCCTTCAAAACATCCATAGTCTAAAGAATATTAATGAGCTATAATAGGAGCATATTCATTAATGGACATCAGCTCACTGCAGTGAAGACATTTTCATCCTGAGCAACAAGTCGGACTTTCCTCCAACCAAATGTTGAATTATTCCAAAAAATCCATGCGCACCAAGCAGATTTGTGGCTACAAGCTGGAAGTAGTACCTAGAATTCAATGTTGCAGCATCGCACAAAAGGAAGCATGTCATGCCAGGAATAATAAGATGAATGAAGAGGTAACATACTGCTAATCGAGAGTTTTACTATACTAATCTTTCTCTATTATTGCAGGTCTGGTGATCGGTGGTGACGAACTTACACAAGCCGCACGACTTAGACGAGTGTGCATGCGCACGGACGTGGTACCCGAGAGAGAGAGAGAGAGAGAGAGAGAGAGGTGGGAGAGTGTTGGTGAGAGAGAGAGATGAGATTGAGAGAGAGAGAGTTTACTGGTAGCGACTGTGTCAGTATTATGACTATAGCCAGGAATATATATGGTTGTAAAAAACATGTGAGAATTTTGTGCTACTTAGGATGTCGATCTAAGCCTACTTACCTGTGTGATGTTGTAAAAGTGGTCACTCGGCTGGTGGCTCTGTTGCTGTTGAATCAGCTGACCCCACCACCCTATGTCTTAATAGGCGGATTCATTCAACTGGCTAAAGTAAGAACTACTCAGCATGGCTGTTTGCCTGTCTACACTGTGGATAGAAATGTGTCTGAGTTTTAATAGTTATCCCAGAAGAGAGGAACTGTAAATGACAGTGTAGAATGTAATCAGCAGAACCATTGTGACACGTGCCACTCTTGACTGCGAGGCAGATCTAGCATTAGCCGATATAGTATGACTGGTCAGCTGTAAATGCAGTATCATAAGAAAAACAAGCCTCGTTGCTGTCTGTTCTGTAGTGGAAAGCTAGAGCGCCCTATCTGCTGTTTACCCAACACCTGTTGTCACTGCACACCTTTTCCTTCTTCCGCTTTTAAGTGTTCTATACTTTCTGACAGGTCGTGTTTATTGTGCGGGGCCCCGTTTTTGTGACTCAAATACAGACCTTTCTTTGACAGTTGGGTACTAATAGTGGCCTGTTAGCTATTATAGCTTAAATATGGACTGCATGGCGAATGATAAACAGTTTACAAACATAATGGAGGGAAGGCTTTCACAACTCGTGGCCTCTTTTGGACGCCATCTTAATATGCATGCATGAATGTTTGTTTGAGAGTAGAATGTAGCGCCTAGTATTATAACTCCAATATAAATTCTTATGGACTTATGGAGAGTCTGGCTGGTTAAGTGTTAAAACATGGAAAACCTTTTTCGTCCGTTAGCCTGCAGTAGCTACTTGTGTGGAAGTGACGTGTAACTGGTGAGTGCACTAGACCCACGTAGATAGATGTGCTTGTACTTTTTATCGACACAGAGCTGATCCCAGCATAGTCAATAGACTCATTCCGTCTGCACTGTAGTGGAGTAGCCTAGAACTCCCGTCTACTGTTTGTCTTTAACCCTCGGCGCGCAGGCCTTGCTTTCCCATTTATAAAACACCTGGCGAGAGTATTGAAACAAAGAATGGAATAAAGCAAATATGAGAGCCTCTGAAACACCTGAGGAATTGCTCAAACCACTAATGCAACTACCCTGTTACGGCTCGTGTTACTGGCTCCGTCGATGACGCAAGGCCGAGCATACAACGATGCGTTTAGCGCCGAGGGTTTGCACTTTAGTGCTTTTCATTTTACCATCACCTTTTGTCACTGTACATCTTTTTCCTTCCTCCGCTTTTACATTCTACATTCTAGAAGCTCTGCGTTTATTACCGATGATGACTACAATTATACCTTTCTCTGAGAATTAAAGTAGCCTGTTATGATTATATATAGCTAAATGTAAATGGACGTGGCGCAGTGAATATACAGTATGTATCTTTTAACCAAATAGCAGGGAAGGCTTAAAACATATTTCAGGAAAACCTTTTTTTGCAGTTGGCCCGAATTCAAGGCATGCTATAGCTACTCCCTGGAAGGTGCTCTACAAGAAAATGGATGTACAATAACACAGAGCTGATCCCAGCACATAGTCAATGGCCAACTTTGAAAAAAGCTTGCATTCACGCAATTACCTAAATAACCTCTGCTTATAAGTTCTCGCCATGATATTGGCAGCTAGTGGGACGCTAAAATGTGTCATAGCACATCCCACATAGAACGCTGACGCTTCACTAAGCCAGAGAGGCCTGATTATATACGAGAGAACGAATGTGCGTATAAAAGCTAGCTAGCTATAACTCAACATAGAGACACTTAGCTAAAAGCCAGGCCACTCAGCATTTTCCCGTTCAGAGTGGCTACCTAGCTACATACCTGTGAGTCTGTGAGGGTGTAGTGAAGACTGTATCCAGGGAGGATGGAGGGTTCACTGTTGATGTAGTCCAGTGCTATCTGGATTCCCGGCAGTGCTCCGATGCTCTTGTAGCTGCTCCAACCAAAAGAAAGTACTACTGCGAAATACAGCGGTGTCCGGCCATCCGTGTCGTTGACTGGGGGATATATCTGGTGGTAGGGCCACTGACTGGATGTTAGGGATGCTTGTAAGGCAATAGTCAGGTGGAACCATAACATTCGCAACATCTTTCTTTAGTCTCTGTGAAAACAGCGGTACTGCTGTACTCTGCTCGGAAAGATGGCAAAACTGCTTCTCTTGTATTTGTTTACGGACATATAAAATTATGGGGAGAGGGGCAAGTTAAGCTAAATTCACAACTCCAGCGGCAGTGGACTGAATTTCAGATTACGTTCCGCTGGCTGTCGCACGCCAATACTCTCGAGGGGCCAGCCCTCGGAAAAATCGGCTGCGGCCCCGCTCTCCTCAAGCTGCCCGTGGTGCGATACGTGAACGAAGGCATAACATTGACTTACCTGGCCACTGCGTAGGCCGCAAATAAAGCACCCTGGGTAACGCCAACAGCCTACATCCCAGCTCGGCGAGTCATAAGCGCGTCCCGAATAGCTACTTGCTACAAAGGAAGCCGCCGGGCGGCGCGCGTTTTGCGATCGGTACGTATTTTTGATGCTTGGATACACTAAATAGCCGAGCAAATAATGAAGTGATCCCAGCATCTATATACATAACCAACACATAAAGAGAGGTGATGATATGACATGTCTGAACATAAACAGAGAAGTTAGTGTTTCATGTGGCAAGTTGTTCCATACCCTGATTGTATTAGCAAACAATGAAAATTAAAGGCCATTGAGATGAGCTCGAGGAACCCTGTAAGCATAGGGGTTGTAGTTTCGACTGAGCTGCCATGGTGGGTTGAGGGAGACACTCACTTGGGAAACACACAAGTCCGGTTTATAACAATACCGTAGAAGGTACATAAACACAAAAACAGCTCTCCTCCTGTTCTGAAGTGATGGTATAGAAATCCAGCAGATTTTGATAAGATTCGTGATAGTCTTTTGAACAAATTCTTATACCAAATTTCTGCACCATTTCAAGATAATTAATGTCTTTCGCTGATGGGGATTCCACACTTGCGCTGCGTACTTGAGCCACATAAAGTTTCATAATAGTCAAACGATTATTAGTGTTTGGGTGTTTGGTGAGATATTGCGGTAGAGGATGCCTAGAACCTTTTCTCCCTTTGCTGCATATAATATGTTGGATATGAGATGACCAGCATAGGTTGCTAGATAGTATTACACCAAAATACTTGTACTGCTGGACAAATTCAAGTGGCTGATAATTAAGTAAAATTGATGGTGGAGAATTGTTGCGTTTGTCGGACAGCAACATACATTTGCAAATGTTAGTGTTAAAAGACGTTTCCTTATCTGAACACTATGATAGATAGTTAATATCCTGCTGTATTTCGTCACAATATATATGTCTGACAAGTGATTGGCTTGCAAAGTAACATGTCATCAGCAAGAGAGACAACTATGTATAATAATAGTTTTGTGACGTCGTTGATGTAGAGTAAAAACAACAGTGGACCTAATACAGAGCCTTGCGGTACTCCTGAGTGAACCACTATAGACTGTGAGCCATCACCATTGATACGAACAAACTGTTGTCTATTGCTTTAGCCATGACAGAAAAAGTGTGTGAAAACCAAACTGGGATAACCTCTCCATAACTTTCTATGCGAAACACTGCCAAATACCTTTTTGTAGTCAAAGTAGCTACACACAAATAACCTCCTGTTTCCTATCGAGAAATTTAAGCCACTCTTGTGTAGTAAAAAGTAGAGCTGTTGTAGTAGACTTTTGTTTCTGGAAACCCCACCGACAGTCAGAGATGGGGGAATGGTCTAACAAATGTTCCCACACCACGGAATATACAATCTTCTTCAAAAGTTAGTTCTAACACTATAAAGTGATATTGTTCTGTAGTTAGATGGGTAATTTTTGTTATTTGATTTGGGGATAGGAACAACACTTGCAACTTTGCACATTTGTGGAAACTTTCCAGTTGACAACAAAGACTGAAGAGTTTTGCTAGTGGTGAGGCAAAACTGCGTAAGCTGTTGATTTAATCATGAAAGCCACTCCTGTGTAGTAAAAAGTAGAGCTGTTGTTGTAGACTTTTGTTTCTGGAAACTGTACTGACAGTCAGAGATGGGGGAATGGTCTAACAAATGTTCCC
>CASHTH010002801.1:0-38008 GCA_030341885.1 Geodia barretti | reverse complement strand
TCAGACAGATGTGAAAAAAGTGCGCGAGATCTCCTCACCACCTCCATTTTGTTACGTGTCAAAGCTAAACCCAACGGTTTATCCTCCTCCAGGCACTGTAGTGGTGTGTGTTCTAGTATGTGGCTCAGCAGTGTTGGTCCTGGTGATGGTCAGACGGTATTATAACCGCAGCAAGTCCACACGTGCATCTGATGCAGGTAAATAATATGATTATCATCAAACAAGGATCTGGATTTAATAACACACCAAAATTTTCCAACCCACTTCTTTATACACAGTTGTTAATTACTAAGTTGTCTCTTTGCAGCAGGTCTCGAGACAAGAAATGTGGTGTATGATGAGGTAGCTCTTTCCCCAACCACCACCTCATCCTCTGTCATTCCAACTGAACCCAACACAGCCTATGTCACCACCACAATACCCACTGACCAGAATGTGGCTTATGCTGTGCATTCATCCAATACATAATAATGTAATGTTTTTCTTAAGACTAGAAAGTGGCTTATGCATCCAATATATAATGCGTAATTTATTGCCCATAACACACTGACACCGGGAAAAATATTATTTATTAATTATACCCCTTGAAATAATATGTGGCTGTGGGTTAGTGCGTACACAGTGTACTCCACACATTATGGCATCATGTTTATATAATAGGAAAGATGGTATTATATTCACAGTGCTGAGTAAGCAGTGTCACATGACAGCACACTAATGAACCATAACAACCATGCCAACTGCATGTATTTGGGTTGCAGTTGGACATGTGTGTTCACACAATGCACAACCACATTGGGAAAATGTGCAGCCAGTTTCCACTGTGCACTTGATGACTTCAGGCAGATTAGAGTTCATCAGAATAAACACATGCACCATAAAATTCCAGAGAAATATATAAGAGCGGGAGAACATAAAAAAGGGTATACAGTATTATTTTTTAGAAACTGGCACCAGGCATCATTAACCCCTTGAAATAATAATAATATGTGGCTGTGGGTTAGCAGTGCACTCCAGATATTATGGCGTGTTTAGATAATAGGAAAGACGGTATTCACATTAAGCTGTGTCACACGACAGCATACTAATGAACCGAAATGAACATTATGCCAACAAATGCATGTGTGCATGCATAACTATAATGGGGAGTGCACACAATGTATGAAAAAATGTGAAGCAAAGTCCTCCCCCTGCACCAGACACATGCTCAACGAGTGTGAAGACTAAAGTTTTATCAGAATAGAACATGGGATGCACCATAAAATGACTACTTGTCAGACAAGCATATACACACTATAATTATACAGTAATAGTAAAAGCTGAAAATGTAACAGATAGAGAACTTGGCACCTACAAGTTCTGGATAAAAATATCATGAGGGAAAACATGGCTACATGTCAGACTAAACACTTTTTTTTAAAAACTGCCATCAGGAGCATTATCCTTCATAACAACAAAAAAATCTCAGCAGCCTCAGTCTATGTATGTCTAAACGACTGCTGAAGAAGGGAGCTCAACCGTGTGGGGAGCCGAGTACATCTGGCCCATGGAAACCACGACTCACTCCAGTGTGCAGCCACTTCATGATCTCCTGGTAATTTCCTGTGGGTGGGAGTAAAGGAACAGCTGGGAGGGCAGGTATGTAGGATGAATCAAGACGCACACATGTTATCGTGAGGCAAAGCCAAAGCAGAGGCAAAGCCAAAGCAAAAAAGTCACCATACACCCAGGTTTTTTTTATAAGAGCTATCCTAGGTGGGATTTGAACCATTGAAAGGCAGCTCACCAGGCAGAGGCTCAAATCTACCACAAATACAACACAAGGTAAAGGCAAACTTCCACAACTGTGCTATATATTGCAAAGAAAACTCACTGAATGTGAACAATTTACAATTTAGTCTTACTATGGAGAAGTCCTTCATACTGTAACACAAGCCACTGATAATGCTTTACAGTATAAACCTGGGGGATCGAGCCCTTGCCATTCCATGAACGTGCGTGGTGGTGGAAGAGAGGATGGGTTGTTCTCTTGCACCTGAAGAGGTGAGACATCTGGAAGCTGGGATTGGGATGAAGTGGGCTCTGGTGGGAGTGGCTGGGAGGAGTCGGTCTCCTCTGGGAATGGTTGGGGCTGGTTCTCCAGTGGCTCTGGAGATGGCTCATCATGGGGCACCGGTTTGAAGATGTCATGTCTCGTGTATGGGCCTCCAATCACCAGCATTCCTTGGAAATGCATGTAATTTTAAACCATCCACTATATGGGTGTGCATATACCTTCTCCAGCCTGAAAACCAAGGGAAGGGTAGACTGCCTTGTTGAGCCCAAACCTTCCTGCACACTGCCGACTCTCATTGACAGGTGGTCTGAATGGACCTCTGGTTGTGTTCATCTCCTCTGGTCCTCTGAAATCAGTGCACTGCTGAGGGATCACCACCACCACACCTCCTGAGAATTGAAAACAGAAAAAGAAACACTTAAGGTTTACAGAAGTGCTGAAGTTCAAACACAAACCTGTGATAACATCCCTTCCAACGACCTATAAAACGATGGAAACAAACAATCAAAGATACAAATATTCAGCACTTGGCCGTGTGGAAGGTGGCTGCTGATTTCTGTCTCCCAGAACTGATGGACCCAGAGTGGTAGTCATCATCTGATCCCTGTGTACTCACTGGATCTTGAGCAAAGTCCCGATCATCTGCAGTACATAACTCTTCCTTAACAAACCTCATTTAGTGGGAGTTAACTTACCATTGCCTTCCAATGGGGGAAGCATGTGGACTTCTTGAGCAACATGTGAAAAACATGAGTAATTAAAGATGTAAACTGCAATTATAGAGCTGTTTACCTTCAAGAGAAGGTTTGTAGGGGAAGTCGAAGACATAAGTGCCACTCACAATGGTCGCTGTAAAACAAGTATAATACATCTCACACAGAACCATGACTACTGATTTGCCAACCTTTTCCCCCCTCTCCTGATTCAATGGTGGAGTTAGTCTCAACATCACACTTGGTACCATTATCCCCTCCACCACTCTCACTGACAGTGAGACCCTCCTCGTGGAGAGCACGGTAAGCCAAAAAGACAGATCTGGCACCTTGCTCGCTGCTTGAACAATCATCTGGCATGACATTCTACAGCATATTGTGATCATTCTGCAGAGTCAGCTATGCAACTCTCAGACATACCCTGCCTCCCCTGATTCCCTCATTGTTGACACGATCAGTGGCTGGTGCCATCTCCACTCCAGGCACCACCTCACTAGACTGAGATGAAGCATCAGCAACTGCAGTACAAAACACCATTCATCCTTAGTTCACAGGTGAGGTACCTTACCCACTCCACTTGAGCTTGCGTCACTGGTCTGTCTCCCAGAACTGATGGACTCAGAGTGGTAGTCATCATCTGGTCCCTGGGTACTCACTGGATCTGAGCAAAGTCAGGATCATCTGCAGTACATAACTCTTCCTTAACAAACCTTACTTAGTGGGAGTTAACTTACCATTGTCTTCCAATGAAGAAAGCATGTGGCATTCTTGAATATACCATGTAAGTTATTAAAGATAATGATGCACAACTGGGCTGTGTATATTTTACCTTCAAGGGAAGGTTCGTAGGGGAAGTCGAAGAGATAAGTGCCACTCACAATGGTCACTGTAAAAACAGTTTTAATACATCTCAGCTAGAATCAAGGTGACTGAGTTGCCAACCTTTCTCCTCCTTCTCTGATGCGACGGTGACAGTCCCAACATTACACTTGGTATCCTCATGGCTCCCACTGACAATGAGCTCTTGGGAAGCAGGGTAAGCCACAAAGCCCGATCTGGCACCTCGATCGCCGCTTGTACAATGATTTGGCATGGTGTTCTAAGATATTATTTAGATGTTGTGCTCACTCTGACAGAGTCAGTTAATGTCTCGGGACGTACCTTGCTTCTACCTTCATTGTTGCCATCATCAGGAGCTACTGTCTTCTCTACTCCAGGCACCACCTCACCACTGAAGTCATTGGACTGAGATGAGGCATCAGCAACTGCAGCACAAAAAACACATTTCAACAACACTTGGTTCTTCCACACAGGTAGTGTTTTACCAACTCCACTTGAGCTTGAGTCACTGGTCAGCCTCCTCTGTACCTGCGACTGCTCTTGTGGCTCTGTATGCCAATTGTAGGGAACAGTCGCTGCCAAGACACTACCTTTATTCCCGGCCTGACGGGCCAGTTCCTCTTCCCCCAGTTCCTTCAGTACATGAGATAGTTTCTTCCAGGATGGCTGTAGTTTGGTGACCCAGATCTCCTAACAACTATCCTTTCTCTGCCCAGATCTCCGCGCAGGAACAAGCTAGAGCGTCCGTTCTTTTTAACTACGGTAACTGTAATATCGCAATAGTAATAGAGCATACCGTAAAACTTACGCGCTGCGCCGCTCTAAGTATAGTTCCGTACTGTTATATACTGGAGCCCGAACGGAGACTCCGGATGTGACGTCACGTTCAATTTTCTCGCCCATGCACTTTTACATACTTTTGCAGTGTTCCATAAACGGTCGAAAGGTCGAATCGAGAAAGAACTCAGTTGGACGTCCGTAGTTTGGTTGTCGTGTTCTACTGACGGTGTCGAAAAAGTAAACCTTCACAGTGAGTTGTTCACCAAGCAAGGTTGTATGTATTTAAGACCAGGGCTAGTAAGGATGATCTGGTACGGCACGGTTAAAATGGCGGCGCTAACACCCCGGTGTTGTCTTTTCTGGCTAGTCTCGGTACTAGCCCCTCTCACAAAGACTGAGGAGTGTGAGGGACTGGTGCTAGCTGTGAATGGCAGCCTTCTGTAAAGCCCAACATTGACGGCGCAACTTTGTCTCACGCAACAAGATGCATGGGATAAAGTTGCGAAGTGTATAGTCCCAAAAATGATTTTGTTGACAAATTGCTGCACATATCCCATTTTGAGTGTTGTGCCATAAAAGTGTGCTGTGTAGTGCCTTGCCCCAGCCAGAGCCTTTTATATATACCTACATGTATGACTCGCCCAAGCTGCGATATTCGACCACCATCACATGCATTTGTCGCTGTTATTCAGCCAATGGGATGGGATGGGATGGGATGGGATGTGTACAGCAATTCTCATAAGGCAAGGTGATTTGTATATACCATGGCAGTCTAAACAGGTTGTTGCTCTCAAGGAATTCAGACAGTTTTTCAGTTCCGTCTTACACCCATGCATACAATAATACACCTAGTAGTGACGTCGTCATGACAGGGACGAGTACGAAAAAATACTCTGAAAGTTGGTGGAGTTACGGCATGCATGATAAACAGTGAGAACCAGGAGCCGTTGTACATTGTACCTTAGTAGAGCCTTTTATCCCTGACTTACATAAAGTGTACATTAGTAGCAGTGTGACCAGCAGTGTGACCAGCAGTGTAGTTCTCATCTACCCTTGTCCCACAAAAGTCAACTACTGCATAATTATGTACAATGCTGTGTCATAAAGACCAGGAGGACCCAACAGCGTTAGAACTTTTAAGGGTTTTTGTGGCACAGCAGGAATACCTTTGTGAGACAAAGATGTACTACAGCATTAGGGCTAGGGTTTGGAGCTAATGCTGACAGGCAAGGTCGGTAGGTGTGGCTCTCGGAAACCTGTTCCTATATTACCTGTGTGTATGTGTGGGAGAGAGTGTCAAATATCATTACAATTGCGACTATTAGCATGTCAGTAATCTGATTGTACGGAGATACTTCCACCCCAGGCCCCGACCCCTCTTTTGCTTTTACCCGAGACTGCATAATTACCACAGGTTTGTTTAACAATTCCTCTACAGCCTCAAGGGCCAGTTATTGCAGTGGATAATCAAGTCATGGCTCCAAGTAAGTAATTAACGTTCAGCTTTAAATTGCAGTGAGCGGTCTGTGTGTGCATGTGAGTGTGTGTGTTTATCTCTCCGGTACCACTAATTATTTCTCACACCACTAATTAATTCTCACAAGAAGATATACCGAAAAATCCTCTCGAACGAACGACTAGGTTGGCTCGCTCCTGCTCGCCAATTATATACTGCACAGAGGTCTGAAGTTCCACAATCTACACAACTGTACAGTTGGCTCACTTGCCTTGTGAAAAATTTCTTGTCTATTCATCTGATTGTACGGTCACTCACGTAGGGGTTCAAGATCACACTATATATCAGATATGGTTGGGTTCACTTGCAATTTCTTACAGTTGGAGGTGAAATTCTGGTGCTGATTCTACTAATTCCAGCCCACTGTTTTGCACAAGGTAATATTTAATCCCCGATAATATGGTTTTTCTATCGGCTTGGGACCAAATCTAATTGGCAACTATGGTATAAGTGTAGATGGCAATGATGACCACAGGACAAAATTTGGGTCATTAACATAATAAATTTGCATAGTAATATCTAAACCATGCCAGTACAAACTCATATATACACGGTGATGTCACATATGCATCCAACTGTGTCTGTTTCATTCTTTCCAGAGATTCTCCATGCTCCCAATAGTACAACTGTCTTTCTAAACCAATCAGCAGTTTTTACATGTGAGACAAATGGTGGCATCACTTCGTGGAGACTCAATGGAACACAGCGAGAAATCCTTCCACTTGACATACGTAGTGACCTGGTTGTCTCAGAAGAGAGTACTACTCCTGAAGGCACTACAGTGCACACTCTGACCATCCTAGCCAGAGCCCAGTACAATGGAACTAGAGTTCAGTGTGTTTCAGGGCTATTTGGTGGCCCAGTAGTGGAGAGTGACAACGCCACATTGACCATTCAAGGTGTTAGTTCTTTACACTTTGCTAACCCTCCACCTGTATTCACTTTCTGTGTGTCTGTTTGTTAATCCTCATTGCGTAGGCATAGCATGGGTTACAGTACTTGTCTTGTGTTTGTGTATTTCAATATTCTGCACTAGTCAATTGTAAACGAATTTGCATTGTAACATACATACACTGTAGGCATGCACATCAGGCTGTAGGTGCAGTTGGATAAGTTTTGTTTTGAAGTCAGCCCATCATTGTGTACTTGATGTCACTATATAGCCCTCACAGTATTAGTTAACGTACAGGCGGCGTGGTGGTACAGGATATACTCCGAGGCTGTCCTGTACGCCGAGACCCTGAATTTGTAGTCCAACTTTTGAAACACAATGCTGAATTTCTGCTGATTGTTGTGTAAACTTTGAAAGCCAGACAATTTGCACTACGCCTAGTGCTAGATGTTGTGATAAGGACTTCCTGTCCAATACTCATATTTTTGACTACAAACATAGCATACAGTATGTAGGTTTGATGATGGAAAGTATGCTCTCTGCGCCCCACACATGCGCATCGGCACCCTGGGTTCCTAGAAGGAAAGCAAGTGGTGGGGTGATTAGGGGAGACTCAGCCCTCTGGCGCCTGTGCCTAGTACAGCAAGTGGTGCTAGTAACCTATAATGTGCGGCTTGCGGTATACATAGTCACAAAGTACTGTGGTGTGGGCAGAGGAGTGGAAAACATTCACCTGAGTGTTTGTGCAAACTATACAGGTTCCTGTACTTCACAGTCGTCAGCACCGTATCAGTGTGTGCACACGACATGACAGGGAAATGTGGAGAGTACATGTGGCATATAAAAGACTCACATGGTGGATTGAGATCGTAGCGTAGTACAAGAGTCTAAGTAGCATGTAGCTCACGCTCTACACCCTAGTAGCCAGATAATTAGGCGATCAAACTCTATGTGTATGGTAGGACATAAAATCATGTGTGTAATTTTAACTCGCCTCGCGCGCATGCGCAGCGAGGGTTAACAGTACTTGGTCTGTCTGTCTGGTCTGTCCGCGCGAGTTCGAGCCTACAGGCTAACGAGGCGCCAATGAGTGGACCAAGGGTTGTGAACAACGAGGAATTGATATAAATGTTGGCTATTTCCCCAAACGCTGCGTTCCAGATATAGCGTGAAAACAAGCAAAAAAGCCAACGTCGGTCGATCGTCGGCACGCGCCATGTCAATTTTTCGCCGGAGCATCGCTACTCCACAATTGGATTGTATATCCACAGGCTTCTCTTTGGACAAACATGCTGAGCAAGGTATATTCGCATGTAGCATAATAGTTCAGTTGCGAGCAGTTTGTGGTGCAGCCATGCCTTCCCATCTATAAAAATCTGGCGAGAGCATTGAGCACAGAAGAGCAGATAGATTGAATAAAGCAAAAATAGAGCCTCTGAAACCCTGAGCAATTGCTCTAAACCAACTACCTGTGTTACGTGGAGACTCGTGTTACGGCTCCTTCGTCCGCCAGCATACAGCGATACTACAACTCACCCGTTTAGCGCCGAGGGTTTGCATTTTCATTGGCTAATATTTGTTCTTGCGCAGACATGGAACTAGGCGTACTAGTTCTAGAAATATGATTGTAATCTACGTCTCAATTGAAATGCGTATAAATTCTCAGTCCACTGTCAGCAGTAAGTGATTTGAGGACACACAAAAACAGCTCAGTGACCATCTCGTGAGAGTGCTCCATTCTCTCGGATGTGAACTGGTGTGGAAATCCTGATATCTGGTACTCTGTCCTCATCTACAATGTGACAGATGAGAACAGCCCAACAGCCATCCTCTGTACTGACTGTACCAATATCACTGAGACACACTACACCTTCACTCCTAAATGCTTTAATAAGTACAACGTCTCTGTTGTGCCTTTCAACGGAGCTGGCCAGGGAGAGAGGAGCAAAAATTTAACTATAAACTGTAAATAACAGTTACTATTAAGCTAAGTGTTATTAATTTCACATTTTCCGAGTAAAATGACTATTGTGAAAGTATTTTTCCCATGCCCATGTAGTGGTTCCAGTTATAGAGACCCACGTTGAATTCTTCTCAAGGAGTGAATGCAGAGTTACACTTTCATCTTCAGTGAGTATTGTATACTTTGGAAGTCCATAATGGTATTCCATGTCTCTTCTTCCCTCAACAGGATGAATTTTGTAAATACCGCATTTTATTTGAGGAAATGTATTCCTGTTTCGGCATCCCAAGGGGTCCTCTGGGAGAACTTGCCACGTGTTACTTTGCTGCTGATGCAAAATATTCCTTGCCACTGATTTTATTCAATGATACTGGTGGAGTGACTACCATAGTCATCGATTTAAGTAATATGATTGCTGCATCACGATGTGTTAGAATCATTACAATTTTCTCTGTTTACTGCAGCTACGTTTGATGTCCAGAACGCCACTGTCAATGCTGCTGGTAATGGGCTCATTGTAACTGTCAATTTCATCGCCAACACAACAGCCACGGGATGTTTCATAGTACTACAGTCTGAGGATGGGTCACCTGATGAATTCAGAGCTTTACTGAGACCTGAGTCGGAAACTACTCTGGTTGCTACCATAGACAGTGTACCACCTTCAACATACACAATGCTGTTTTATGACCTGGAGCAAGATGGACTACCCAATAGCAATGTGGCATATGAAAGAAGCAAAATTACTGTGGACGGAACAGGTTAGGTTTACAATGTGTAGCTTCACGCCGGTACGCTTACTTGAAGTCAGAGGTTATTTATGTTTATTCTCTATTAATAGTTACTGATGCACCATCACGTTTTCTCAAAAGTGGCAGTGAATTATTCCTTACTGGGACAGCAGTGACTGTCAGGTGTGAGTTCAAAGAAGGTATAGAGGGAGCCTCATGTGTCCTGGTCTATCGAGAGTATGGTAACAAGATACTAGTGGTGGAGGAATACCCTCAGAATACTGTCTTCCCTGTGACACTGACTGTTGATGGGGATCCTGAGAAGTACACATATGCTATATTTGGGCGAAGTAATTCTGATTTTGATGGAAGACCGATTGTTACAAAAAAGTTCCAGGTCTCTGCATCACCTTCAATACCGTCACCTACTCTTGTACCCACAGTGACGGCTACAGGTAGTAATACACATGATTACTGTAGTGTGAGACTGGTGTCTCCCCCTCCTATAGTCACTTGCTTGGCGTCTTAAGGGCTCAAAATTTTTTGGTCTTGCAAATTTAATGTGGCAAAAACTTCCTTATATCTGAAAGATATAGGTGGAGAAAGCAACCAACACCAACGTGACTCTAGTCTTGCACTTGTATACAATAGAATCTCAATACTGTGAACTTTACTACTTCTGGAGCGATAAAACTGTTTGGGTGGTGTACTAACTTACTTTGTGAATTATACTTGTGTTTGTTACATTGTACTCACCTTTACTGTTTTGTAGACTGTTCCTTTACGTCGTCCCTCACTTCCGTTTGGGCCGTTTCCCTTCCTTTCCCTCCCTTCCTTTTCCAGTTTCCGATTCCGTATCGTCTGTTCCCCCCTCGCCCGTACCTTTTGGGTTTTTCCGCTGCCGGGAGTTTGGGGACCCCTTCCCTTTATGGGGATGGACGTAACAAAACCCTTTAATGTGGTGTTACCAAGAGGGGAAGGGTTTTGTTGTCGCCTCCAATTCAGAGCTTTTTTTCATTCCATGGTTTAGAGAATTTTTTTTGTCTTCGCTTTTCGCCTTTCTCCCTTCCTCCTTTTTTTTCCTGCCCCCATTTTTTTTGCATTCCTTTTTTTACCTGTTGTGGTAGAAAAGCCAAAGAATAAGTGGGGAATTTTGTTACCCTGGTTCCCCCCCCCGGGAAGGAGAGAGGGGGGGGGATTGTTGGTTACTGTGGGTGAACTTACTGACTGGGGAACTCTTACGTGTGACTTGTGGTGTAAACTCTGTTCTATACTGGTATAAAAAACTTGTTCGGGGGTAACTGGGTGTAATACTGGGACTTACTGTAACTTAAACTGGTAAACTGGGGTGTGGTAAACATACAAGGGCAAAACTACATACTATACAACTAACAACATGCACTGGTACTTTTTACTTTGTCTGGTGGGTAACTATGGGGGGGTAAACTGATACTGGGTACTGTATAATGTACTTACTGGAAAACTGGTGGTGGAATATAACTGGACTTGGTTTACTGTAAACATAACTGTTATAACTTGAGGATAACTTGTACTGGTAAAAAAGCAATCCTTACTATTTAGAAACCTTTTGTAACTGTGACAAATGTCAAAGTTTTTACTCTTTGCAATAAACCTTACTTTTGTTACTAGTCCGCTTCGTGTCCTACTGTTTGACTGGTAATAACATGGAACTTTGACTTAAAACTGACTTGGGATCTACTACTGGGACTTGTGGGGGTGGGGGTGGGGGGCTACTTGACTTGAAATACTGGTTAACTTAATTACTTACGTTTGGTACTGTTACTTGTTGGGTGTGTTAGGTTTAGACACGTAAC
Organism: Geodia barretti; assembly: GCA_030341885.1. Classification (NCBI taxonomy): domain Eukaryota; kingdom Metazoa; phylum Porifera; class Demospongiae; order Tetractinellida; family Geodiidae; genus Geodia; species Geodia barretti. The sequence continues at coordinate 26,682 of CASHTH010002801.1, read as the reverse complement.
TTGGGTGAACCTTTAACGTGTTCACTGGGTGTTACGGGGGTTTTACTTGGTGGGGGTTTTTTTTTGGGTTGGGTGAAACTGTACTTGAAACTTTTATACTACTTTTTTTACTGGCGTGGTTACTTAACTGACTACTTACTACACAAAACTACGGGGTGGACTGACGGTACTATGTACTGTAATACTTGGACTTGTACTGACTTGGTCTGGGGGTACTTGGACCATGCACTTATTGCACTAATTGTCGTTGCTACTGAGTAATAAGTAAGAGTAATTGGGAGTGGTGTATTTTGTGAGAGAAGAACTAGCCGAAACTGGAGAGAGTCAGTCTCGAACAGGTATGTAACATGATTGTGATTGCTGGTCTATCACACTATCGATTCTCTTTTGCCATGCAGGTTCAAGTTTCTATGCCCACATCTCACTCTAAACCAGAATATCCTGAAAATGAGAAAACAGCTTCACAAGAACAAATAGAGACTGGTGTCCAAGCAGATACATCATCACAAGAAGACTTTGTACCTGCAGACTCAAAATCACCGAACCAAGTTAGTGAAAGTGATAAGTCTCCATTGACTACTACCAAGGTGGAGAAGGAGAGTAAATACACATTGGTGGAAACTCCTTTCTCAAGAGTACAACCTACTCTCCCAATAGACTCCATAGTGCAGTACCAGGAGATTGACATCAGAACTACCCATGTCAGCTGATGATCACATGATAGTCACATGACTCATGTTATGATCCTCTCTCTCCTCAGAGAATGGCCCGTTGTGCCTATGCTGACCTGGGACCTCTTCCAACCAAAAGGCCAAAATCCCCCAAGATTGAGTCCACGACACAGGGCCCCTATGTTGATGTCCTACCTCACACCGCTACTCCTGACAATGGCAACGGAGGTTAGTAGTGATTAAACGATGTTGGTAATGTGTTCTACTGTATATCAAATGCAGACAAGGCAACACCCAAAGGTTGAAAGGCTGCAATGCACTGTTACTTGTCCTACATTATTACATGTCTCCTCTTCCCCCAGGATCCCCCACAGTGGAGTCAGTGATGTCACTGTTGTGGGGTGTGGCAGGTCGTTGGAAGGAGATAGCAGAGGGTCTGGAGTTTGATGGGGATCTGATTGATGAGATAGACACCAACAACGACATGGATGAGGGCTGTCTCCAGGTGTGTGTGGAGATCTGGGTCACCAAACTAGAGCCATCCTGGGAGAAACTGTCTCATGTACTGAAGGAACTGGGGGAAGTGGAACTGGCCCGTCAGGCCTGGAGTGAAGGTAGTGTTCTAATGTGTAACACTTGGCAGTTGTTGTTTCCTACAATTGGTATACAGAGCCACAAGAGCAGTGGCAGGCACCGAGTATGCAGGGGGAAAAACTAAGCGTTGTTGAACAGTGTTTTGTGCTGCAGTTGCTGATGCCTCATCTCAGTCCACTGACTTCAGTGGTGAGATGGTGCCTGGAGTAGAGAAAACAGTAGCTCTCGATGATGTCAACAATGAAGATGGAAGCAGGGGAGGCAAGGTATGTCCTGAACATGTAGCTGACTCTGTGCAGAGTGAGCATAACATGCTCTGAATACCCTAGAAAATGATGCCAAATGATTGTTCAAGCGGGGAGCGAGGTGCCAGATCAGCATTTTTTGCTTACCCTGCTCTCCATGAGGAGGCTCTAACTGTCAGTGAGAGTTGTGAGGAGGATGAGGATACCAAGTGTGATGTTGGGACTATTGCCACCGTCGAATCAGAAGAGAGGGAGAAAGGTTGGCAACTCAGTAGCCATTGTTCTGTGTGAGATGTGTTATACTATAATTACAGTGACCATTGTGAGTGGAACTAATCTGTTCGACTTTCCCTACAAGCCTTCTCTTGGAGAACAGCTCGGTAATTGCAGTATATATATCTTTAATAACTCATGATTTTTACACGAGACGTGACATCTTCAAAACAGTGCCCCATGATGAGCCACCTCCAGAGCCAGAGGAGAACCAGCCCCAACCATCCCCAGAGGAGACCGACTCCTCCCAGCCACTCCCACCAGACCCCACTCCACCCCAGTCCCAGGTTCCAGAGGTCTCACCTCTTCAACTGCAGGAGAACAACCCACCCACTCCTCCACCTCCTTCACTCCTGTCCAGAGAGATGAGGAGAAAGTAACCACACCTCACAAGAAACTCCAATATCTCGATCCCCCAGGTTTGTAATGCAGAACTGCTGTTGTGTTTGGTTGTGATGTACACCATGGTTATGGCTGTGTTGCAATTAGTGTTTTAGCATGAAGCTATACTACACCACATCACATCTGTACTCACTTAATTAGGGGTGTAATTATTCTGCCTGCTAGGTGAAAACATTAGTCACATGTGCTGCTAATATGAATAGCCTTACCTCCTTATAACGTACCTTTTTTATACTGTAATCATGTGGTGGTGTGGCTCTTCTAAGCCATTCCCTGATTCCCACCCACATGAAACTACCAGGAGAAGATTGTGAAGTGGCTGCACACTGCATGGAGTGGGTCGTGGTTTCCACGGGCAGATTTACTCGTTAAACTCTGCATGGGGGGCTCCCCACTGGGTTGAGCTCCCTTCTTCAGCAGCCGTTTAGACATACATAGACTGAGGCTGCTGAGATTTTGCTGTTATGATGGACAATGCTCCTGATGTCAGCTTTTAAAAAGTTTGTTTAGTGTGACACGTGCCGTGCTCATAATTGGCGAGCGGGAGCGAGCTAACCTAGTGGTCCTATATAATTATACGTCCGTGTGTGTCCCCGTCCGTCCGTCCGTCGTGTAAGTTTTTTTTAATTTTTAATTTTTTTTTTAATTTTTTTTACGTCACACGACGTTATATTATATACAGTATGAATGCAGGTATAAATAAGAAGAAGATAGAGAGCAATTTAGAGTGATACAAGGTGTGTTTCCGAGATGATCAAATCGACCGCCATGGGCATTCTGATGGCATGTCCGCATGATGATCTTGCACCCCTGATGGCCTGGATGGAGGAGCGTAAAAGGGAGAAGGCTAGACGACAACGTAGCCAGCGGAGAGTGTGGCTGTAGGTGTGGTCCCACTTGGAGGCGAGCATGGAGGCGAGTCTTTTGTAGAAAGTGTTGGCCTCCCTGGCCAAGCCACCGGTAGCAGAGAGCACCAGAGGCGTGAAGGTAGCGTGTTCAACTTCTCTTATCCGCTGTTCATATGCACGCTTCTTGATTTGTTCGTGCTTTCTGTAGACTGACTGCAGGTTGGTGTGTCTGTTTGACGGGGCATGGGGATTAAATACCCTAACGTCGAAGTAGGTTCTCTCGAAGGTACCACCCCAGACACCATTTGCAGCGATATCAAGGCGGGCACCTTCCTGGGAGTTGGCAGTTGACCCCGTCAATTCTTCACCGTTCACAGGCTGAAGCTCTGGCTCAATGCACACGTCCTTGCACACTTCTGTGAGGAGGGTAGCTGTCAGGTCCCGTATCTCATTGTGCCTGATCGATGGAAAGCCGCCCTTGGCACAGGACAGAGCATGCTCAACTGAAAAAGAGGCACCACAGATACATTTCGAAGGAAGTCTCTCTGGTGTCCAGCCGTACCGTAATGCCAGGGCATCGTGGAAAGCTCCTTTGTGCAGGGCAAAGCCATGCTCTGAAAGTGGCAGGACAGTGAGCCAAGTGGAGGATCCTTTCTCGCTTGCTAGTTTCACCGACCTCTGCAGGTTGTCTGGTAAAAGTTCTAGCACATCGCCGGCGGCTTTTGAACGATTTTCCTTGTTTCTATTTCTAACAATGGCCTTGGATTCCAATTGCTGGGCAATGACTTCATACCCGTAGGCCTCATCTTGTAGTGTGATGTGGTCTTGGAGGGCAGAGGTAACCAGTAAGGATGACTGATGTTCCTGGTCGGCTTGAGTGGAAGGGATTGTTATTCCCAGTCCACCCATTCTTGCTGGCAGGGCAAACATGGCACACTCCAGGTCACTAGGTGGGGGCCTTCCTGTAAGTGTTGGGATGAGTTCGGTACGCAAGATGTCATCGAGCGGCTTTAGTAGGTTGCTGATATTGGGAACTGTGCGACATAGGTAGGTCCACTTGCTTGAGAGACCATGTGTGAGAGCCGAGTAGGCTGCATGTGGTTGAGTCTTTGCTATTGTTGTTAGGTTGCGCACCATGGATAGCCAGGAGTCAACCCTCGACTTCACATAACTCTCCACGTACTCGGCTGAGCCAACTGCTGCACCTAGATATGGTCTGCCATCGGATGTAACATTCACCCCTGTGCCAGCAAAGGTAGAGAGCCCAGTAGTGTGACAGCCTTCCTTTGTTACTACCCACGTCTTGGATGGATTGGGAAAGTAGCCGAAGTCAGGTCCTTCTCTGGTCAAAAGGTCCCACCACACACGCAGGTCTGCTAGCTTTCCTACGGCGGCTACATCGTCTGCATACCAGATCTGCTTGCAGTTGCCCTTCAGTTTTTTGATAAGAGGGATGGTGGCGAGGGCATACATGGGCATGGCTAGTGGGTCCCTTGTGTCGTACCTTCTTGGGAAAGTAGAGAGTGTCGCCATCCACGAACAGTTTCTGTTGATGCTCTGTATGTGTTGATGAGTATGGGTGCGAGTGGTGGACAGAGCCTTCTGATGTTATGAAGAGCAACCTGACGGTTCAAGGAATTGAATGCGTTGGTGGCGTCGACAGGAGGACTGCTTCAGTGTCACTGGAGTACAAAGGCGGTTCTCACGGCATGCACTGCTGCTTCGATGCCAGAAATACTGTCCTCCACACATCTGGAGGACAGCCCGAGGCTTCTGGATGTCAGGTTTCATTACTGACAGCACTGCTTGGCTAAGATCCGCCGCACAGTATCCCCAATGCCTATTGGTGGACACCAGGGTTCTTGTTTAGGGCAATGAGCCGGCAGGCCAGAAGAGGTGATATCGATTTTGGGTCGACATATGAGGTGCATATTCTTCTTGCGACTAGGGCTAATGAGTGGCATAGTTCACTTGAAGGCCCCTTGAAGATGTACCATAGTCTCCTCCACCATGTGCATACCAGATAAGGTCCGGAAGACCAGTGATGTTCATCGCAGCCTGAGCGAATGACACTGGCATCGATCGACTCGAAGATCAAGGATGTGCCTCCTGAGGGGGAGATTGAAGGATGCAGTGAATTGGCAGTCTGGCCTGTTGGATGCTACTGAGCAGCACCTCCCGGACATTAGGAGAGTCGGTAGTGGATCTAGGTGGTCGTCTAGTGTAAAATGCCACCTCGCCAGTGTGGAGAGGAGATCCAGGGCAGCCTTGCATTTCCCTGCAAACATCAAGTCGGCGAAAGAGCACGGGCATTTTCTCTTTAGATTTGGTGTTGAAGTTTTCGCAGCCTTCCTTGAATTGCTCTGCCCTCTAGTAGTAGGTCATCAGATTGCCTCTCTCCAGGATCTAAGTCTCCTCTCAAGAGAGCTGGCGTGGTCCTTAGCTTTGGAGGCTTTTTGTGGTTTTGCAAGAGCAGATTGGGAGGACAGGCAGTGGCAGCCTTAAGTGCTATTGACTCAAGAGCCGTGGCAGAGGCGAAGGCTTGAAAAAGCGCTTGAAGTTCGCTGACAAATTCTCTCCCCGCTTTGCCAAATGGCACTGTGAAGAGTTACGTTTCCAGTGACTACTTCGGAGTAGGTAGCTTCCAAAATGTTGGAAATCAATAGCACTATGATTTCCCCACGTGAACGCTGGTCTACTCCACGTTCAGGTGGTGGTAGTTGTGTGCTGCATTCGTTGTCTGTATCTGTTGGTTGGACGGCAGTATTGGAGGCAGCGGTTACTTCCAGGTCGGTAGTTGGGGGGGGCGTTCGTTAAATGGAGTCGGGACACGGGGGACGGATTGGTTGAGAGGGGGATGTTAGAAGAGTGTTCACACAGGTCACCGCTTGCTAGGGAGGCCAGTTTTGTTGCAGGGTCTTCCGGCCTTAAACAGGCGCACCCCTTAAAGGAGCAGTCCATATTGCACATACACACACACGGCATCTCACGAAAGCGCAAATAGGCGGACGGTTTTTCGCCGTAAGCCGCGTTTACGTCGGTAAGTGCCATGCGGCTTCTTACGACGCTTCTTTTATCAGAAATCATTTCAAAAATTTTAAACATTTTCACCACGTGCCTCGCGATATGCGCCGATCGATTCTAGTCAGCCAGAGAACTCTCCTCCATTCGACGCAGCGACTGCAACCTTCGGTGACTGACCGAGGCTGTACCTCTTCCCAATCTTCATGGTTCGAAGGTGCAACTTGGAAATAAGCTAGGATTGCTCGTGCAGATACTGCTGCATGCCAGCTGCCACGACTCTGAAGGTAAGTGTACCGTTATTCTCACCTGCTCACCGTTCTGCCAATGTACAGTACGCATGTAACGGCGACAGGTAGATCGTCTTGAAAGGAAGAAAGAGCTGTGCGCTGACGGCACGTTATGCAGCCGGAACATCGCGGGCAAATCCCAAGTTGGGTCGCGTGTGTGTAGCTCCGTACTCTCGCAAATCGATCAATCATGGATCAGTCCGGAGAAGATGCCCTTCGTCGTCGAAGAGAGAGGGAAAGAGATCATCATGCCCGTGAGACTCCTGAGCAGAGAGAGGCTCGGCTTTCTCAACGCCGACTGCGTGATAAGGAACGGGCAAGGGAACGCCTCGCCACAGAAACAGCGGAGGAAAGGGAAGCGCGATTAGCAAGACGTCGTCGTGTACAAGCTAAATCGAGACTTGCTGCGGAATCAGGGGAAACGCAGCTCGAACACCTCCGAAGCTATCGAGAAAGGCGGATTGTTGTCCAGCGACGAGAGAGAGGCTTGCCTATTCGCTGCGCTCTTCCATACCTTACCGAGGCTGTATATAATCTTTGCAATCTTCGTGGTTCTAACGTTCAAGTTGTAAATAGGCTAGGAGGCTATCAGATACATACATTATAGCTACGCTACCTCAGGACTCCTCCACTGACGGATTCACTGGGGCGTGTGCTGCTCTCACTTCACGGTAGAATCTCGATCTTCATCAACTGTCACACTCAATACAGCACAGACCAGCAAATCTTCTCCACACCACGCAACAGATGGTCGCGATCTAGGTTTGACGCACACCCAGCCTCAGCAGCCGTCCGTTTTCACCAGGTCCCCGGGCTTCTCCGCCTCCTAGAATCTTCTTTACCATGCACTCACTCCTAGTTGAAAATATGTCCACGTTTCACGCTCAGGAGTTGACCGCGGTACCGAGAAAAACGTGGACGGACGGACGCACTACACCGGCATGTTGCTGGACTTGTGGATAGGTTGCATCGTCGCTACTGCATTATGGTTCGAGGTAGGTGTTGATTTCTATGAATCCGTTGAGGCTGTCATTGTTCGCATGCGCCGTAGTAGTATGGAGGAAGGATTGTTCTTGCCGCGGAGTGACTGACGTGCCGTATCGCCTTCCATAAGGCCGACGGTGGGGAGAGACAGTGATTGCCTCCGAAAACGGAAATCTAGAGCCAGCATGGTGAATCTCATTGACAATGGGCTGGTCCATTTCTCACTCACTGCACATTACACAAGTTACACAAAGTACCAAGGTCAAGAGGGCAAGAACAAACTTTCCTCCATACACGGGCGCGGCATGCGTACGTATGGAAGTAGTTTGAGTGCGCGGGAGAGGGAGTTTCTCTAGGACGCTCTAGGGATCGGATGTTCTAGGACGAGTTGGAGAGAGGGAGAGGAGTTGTGATATGGGTATGATCTCAATGCCATGCATTTTGAGCCGCTATTTTTTCGACAGTTACAGTCGTTGACCGAAAAATTCAAACGGCGTTTTTAACATTTTCCCAACGGTTTTTACTGTCAACCGCGTAATGAATGAACGGGCGTTTTAACATTTTCCCAACGGTTTTCTCGGTAAACCGAATGAAAGCGGCGTTTTTTAATTTCCCAACGGTTTTCTCGGTCACCACAGAACCGTTGAAAATTTCTCCGTGTTTGCCGTAGGCCGTCGTGGGGGTCAAAGGTCACGTGCCGCCATGTCCGACTCCGGTGGTGCTTTTTCAGCTTGAGGAGAGGTTTAGCCGACATACCTGTGTGTCTCGACTGACAGAGTCCGTCCAGTGATACTATTTCATCAATTCTCTACCAACTCCAAATAGTGTGTACCGTGAACTAGCCGCTGCTGATGTTGTTGGCGAAGCAGATGTGTCTAGTGTGTGCAGCTTGGTTGTGAGGCTGTAGCAGAGTTGGAGGGGTTGGAGGAGTTTTCTGGCAGAACAGCAGAATTCATGTCACCAGTGGTCATGAGGGTGTTGTTGGGCGACCACGTTATTCATCCACAAGATGTGCTCGAAAATCTTCTTAGCACTGGTTTTCTGTCCCACACATTTCGGACACCTCTGCGTATCTATTCGAACTGTGCACAGGAGACTGTACGAATGGCCTGTCCGTACGGCATACCTATTCTGTAATTAGCGATGCACACTATGAGATGTAGCCCGCGGTTCAGCACGAGTTTCCTCTCTGCGGTACCGACAAATGATGGCCAGTCTTCGAGCTCAAGGGTTACGTATCCGCAGAGTCGTGTTTAGAGAAGTCAACGGGCGCGTGACCCTGGTGGCTGCTAATGATGAGACTGTCAACGGTCAACCGCCGTACTATAGAGTAATGGGGCATGGGCCTCTTGCACTATGGCACATTGACGGAAACTCACAAGCTCATAGGTAACCTACAGTATGACTTTTCAAAGGGACTCTTTAAGCAATTTTGTTATATTTCACACACAGTGGAAATTTGTGATTCATGGATGTATTGATGGCCACACCGAGTCATCACCTACCTACAGTGTGCAGACAACAACAGAGCTGACACTGGTTCACTGCTTTAGGGGTGCAGTTGAGCATATGGCTCCCTAGCGAGTACGTTCTGACCGTGGAGGAGAGACGTGAGAGTGGCTGAGTATATGTGGTCTCACCCAGAACGTGGACCAGAGAGGGGCAGCTTTATCACGGTAGAAGTGTGCACAACTCCGCATAGAACGTTCTATGGCGAGATTGTTTCAGTGGCCTGCACGTGCTGTACACAATTTGTTCAACCATTTAGAGACGAAGGTCTACTGAACCGGATAACCCGATTCACCTTTTTAGCTTGCACTATTAATTCCTGCCAAGATAAATTCCAGTCTAAGGTCATTTGCCCAAGCATGGAACAGAGACACCCAATGCAGAGTGAAGGCGGACTTTCTCCGCAGCAGTTATGGGTCTCGGGGCTGGCACCCAAAGGACTCCTATTCACAGCTGGTTAGATTGATTGGGTCTCTTTATAGAGGTTGTTTTATTGTAGCTATGTCTTATCCAGTCAGGTGTGTCCCCAGAGCTCTTTGGTATTGACTGGGATGCTCCACTACCAACCCATGATGATGTTGAGCGAGTGACTGTACCTGCCATAGACTGCCCACTCTCTGCTCAAGACTCAGGAACTTCAGACCACCCTTCCTCTCCCCTTAACAAATGAGGACTCTGACTATGGAATTGGATATTATATGGAAGCTGTCAGATTTGTTGAGTCACATGTTGATGATCACTAGTATGTTTCACTTTGATTTTAATCATAATTATATATACAAAATAATAGTGATGATGGTATAATAGTGAGAAACAAGTATCAGCTAGCATGTCATGTGATGGTCATATAATATAGATAAGGAGAAAACCGACTTGCATGGATGGATCAGCACAAGCCAAAACCCTCCATGGTTATTAAAACCCAAACATAACTTTCTCTTTGAACTCATGATAATTATCATAATACTTAGTAGGGGAAGAGTAAGCGTTAGGGCGCAGGTAGAAGCTGTGGGGAAATACTGCTGCTGCTAAAGTTCAGAGTACAGCCATGAAAACCATAGGAGGTAGTGACCGATAGCTCCAGTGAAGAACGACAGACAGTCACCCAAGTGTAGAACTGGAGCAGTCTCATCTCCTCCGCTTGAACTCCATTAACAATACACATGTACATGAGAAAATGTCACATGAGGTTAGTAAACCCCCAATGTAGCAACTCACTTTCTGTCTTCCAAGAGGTCTCGAAAATGCATATATGTTTGCTTGCTCCTTATTGCAGCTCTGATGTCCTCTGCTTCAGAAAAACATACGGAACTGGAAAAGCCCCAGTCACTCGATCTATACAAATGCCATCATACTCTTACATACAAACACTGGTAATGCTACATGTTAGAAATGGTTACCAGCTGTAAGAGGATCCTCACTGTGCACAAACAATGGTTTAAAACAATCAGGAGCTTTGTCATCATTTCTACATACACCAGCATCTGAAAGGCCTAGCTTATGTCATCAAGCTCTGCCTTACCTGTGGGTATAATACGACAGTTAGCAATTCTTGCAATGATATATAAAGGTATTACCTGTAGTAATGTAGTGTGTAGTGCTACACACCGATTATAAGTGGAACATCTGCCGAACTAGTGTAGGAAGTGGCTTTGTGAACCCACAGGAGATTAGAACATCAGAATGTTTCATGGCCATCTCACGAAGTTTTACGTCATCACTGGTAGCAACAATCTAACAAGTCAAGAATGACACAGGCATGCTGAATCATAATATCGCCCTACCTCGTCAAGTACGATCAATCTCTATATCAGGTATTCATCTTGACCAACAGTTACAGCACGAATATCCGGCACAAAGGTAAGAAAAAGTGGGTAGGGGGCAAGAAAACGGAAATCCAGATCCACCTGCGACTATGAGTTAGACCAAGAAGCGATTCCACACTTACGGAAGATACCCTCCTACAAAGAGAGAGATGGCACACACCTACAATAATTTTTTAAGATATACCTGCAGTTTTGAGGGTGCATCATGTGTCTAGAGCAACCATACCGATTCTTCTTCTCCTCCAATATGCTCTCCTCGCAGATACATTTCGAAGAGGCGCAGAGCTCACGGTCAAACCTCCAGTATCACTGCCCGCTTCTCCAATGAAGTCGGTATAAACCAGCTCAATGGTGAAAGGACCGTTTTGTGGTCTTCTTCACCAAATCATGAAACAGATGGTTACGGCGAACATTGTACTCATGGATATCAGTTCTCAATTTGCTTTGCAAAAATGTAATGATATCTTTTAAGGAATCTGGAGAACTGTGGTATGGACAACAAAAAAGAAAACGTCATACATTACTAAAAGGTTTGGTCAGTTACACTCCTTTCACTAACCCCCAATCCCCAGTGCTGGGTAACGTTGTCCGGCTAATTTATAGTGTGGTTTCTTTGGGTGTAACACTTCTAGTCAGACTGACAGTCATCATCAAACAGCAAGTTGTTGCTACATTAGGTTACTTACAACTCATTGGTTGCCTGGTCAATAAATCCAGTACTCTCCCTAACTGCCTGTTGCATCATAGCCTCTTCTAGATCATGTTGCTCATCACTAGAATACTTGGCACTGTCCTATACAGTCAAAGTAATAGACATGTTTGGGACAAAGAATTTCGTCCCTTATTGAGAAGTTGTCCTCTCTTCGGAGGTTAAACATACTATATAGTCCATTTGGGACTTCAAAGCGGGTCCTAGATTTTCCCTACATTCAGAGTGTCCTTCTACAACATACTACGCTATTCACACTTCAACAAGAGAGACGCCTACAACACGTTGTTGTAATCTGCACTCGTGTGTGAATTGTACGTCTTGTAGGCTCCCTTGTAAATCTCACTTCATCCTCAGTAACATCAAAGGGTACTTGAAAATCCTCTTGAGTAAAATCATCCTCAATGACTCCATCATTATCTTCCTGTTTTCTAGAAGCACAGATGAAGTAGCTATAATACTAAAAGCAACAAAAATCTACATGCAATCTTACTGCATTCCTCCAAATGCTTCTTAGTTGGGGAGAGGAACTAGTTTAGTGCAAATTCTGCACTCTTCAGTTGGACATTCCTATGCAAAAGAGCTACACTATGAAGGTGTATAATTATGGGGAAATTGATATACTTACAGATTCGGATGTCGACAATGCCATTTCAGGGGTTAGGTTAGGTCTCGTTGATAGGACGTATGTAACCTTTGCCTCCGAACTACCTCCTTGAGGTAGGAAACATTATAGCCCTCAGTGGTTGAGGAATAACATGAAGTGTACTCCGAGGACCACACACCGCTCACAGTAGCAGCTCGTACCCACCTCCATCCTTCAGGGCTGGAAAGGCATAAAGGATTTCAGAATGCAATTCTGCTGCGCTATCATTCTCGAATAGTGACAACTGCTTTCTTCCTCCCCCACCCCCCTCTCATTAGCTCTGCCATTTCAATGCCACTTGGAACAATGGTACACGATGTACTGGGCAAGCATATGAAATCGTGGTTCCATGTGCTAATGCGTTTCTTCTTTGACTTAGAAGAGGCCTTACTGAATTCCTCCTGCTTTCCTCTTGAAGTTTAAAGAGCCTATTGCGCTCCTTCACCACAGGGCTGCTTCGAGAAGTCGACCCAGCCGACCCAGAGGAAGATTGAAGGGGAAAGGCACTTGAAGTAGACGGAGCTGGAGTGGAATCCGTCGGAGTAGCTTCCGTTAAACTTTCAACTGCTTCTTGAAGCAGGGTTCGAGCTTTTTCTAGCCTATCCGCAGCCATAGGTGCTGAAATTATAGCAACAAGCAGCAAGCTATAGCTAGGCGCGAGGCTAGGCGACTCGTGCTGCCCCACACCACGTGTATCTGCGCATGCGCAATTGACCACGACCGTGACAATTTTACCGGACGGTTATTTTCCTACCGTGATTTTCTATCGTTCAACGACGATTTTCTACCGTTCGACAGCGCAATTCTACGTCGATCTATCGTTCAACGACGATTTTCTATCTACCTCTAAACTCGTTCGACAGCGACAATTCTATCTACCCGTCGATCTATCTTCAACGACGTTTTCTACACTCGTTCGACAGCGACAATTCTACCGTCGATCTATCGTTCAACGACGATTTTCTACCGTTCGTTAGTGACAATTCTACCGTCGACGATGATCTTTCACCCTTTTTATCCGCTATAATTATGGCGTGAATCACCCCCCATATTTTTATGCGACCGCCGCATTTGTGAAAGGGCCCTATCTTTCAACCGAACGGACCCTGTACGCCGTCAACTCGTTGAGGCAGTAGCCAGGAAATTTCCTGCACATTACTATTTTTTGCCAATTGCTTCGGCACTTAGGCTTCTTATTTTCATTTTTGTTGAGAGCATGTTTCACAAGGCCCTCTCTCTCCCTGTGCTTGCTGAACTCTCTCTTGCTTACTATGTCAACCCACTGACAGCCTTTTCAGATCCCATTCCCACCTTGTCATGCACTTTGCATATAAATATAATGAGGTATATATGAGTAATGATAATAGGTAAGTAATTGATGTAAGTAAAATTGATTATGTCAGTGCAAGTCCGAGTTGGAGGTGGAGTGCCTGCATAGTAAAGGTATCATTTGGGTTGAAGTAAATGCCACACACACACACACCATACCCACTAGATGATTCTCCCTCTTTGGGGGGAGGGGAGGGAGAGCGGGGGTTGGGAGTTGGAGTAGCACCTGCATAGTAAAGGTTTTATCATTTGTTTTGAAGTAAATATGACATAGCTACCTGTGATTTTCATTGTTCTCAGGGCTTCTTCAAGACCCACCAACTCCCAACCTTGCATTTGTTTCGCAATTTCCCTCGCCCTCTCCATCTCACCGTCCCTCAAGCACCTCTCCAGTTCCTGCATGAGTAGAATTATTGATAAAACCTTGTTACTAACATCCTTCAGTAGCAATTACTTCTCTTCTTCTTCTCCTTTGTCTTTGTTTTCTCTTCCTCTGGTTCTCCTCTTCTCTGTCTTTTCTCACAAAGTAGTCCATGAGATAACCTGTAAGTTATGCTCAAAATAATTGCTTGGTAGCTATAGCGAAACCTTCACGCCTTTCCCAACCCCCATGACTGAGCACGTAATATGCAGTGGTAAACGACTCTCAAGCGTCACCCTTCGCGGAAGGACTGGAGTCGCATTGAGATCGAAGCACACCGCTGAGTTCGCTGTCCGTAGTCAAAGCGCTGTGCACCGAACTCGGCTTTACAAAACCGTATGCTTCGCTAGTCTCTACGAACTACGTACATACACGCAACTTCAGTCCTTCCGCAAAATGGTGACGCTTGCGAGCACCGTCGCATGTGGGGTCGGAATATAGCCGGCCGACGGCCAACAGCGTCGCAAAAAAGTCTATAGCAAAGCAATAGCTACTCACCCACTCCGTTTCTTGTGTGTCTGTCGTTGGATCTGCCGTTTCCTCTTCCTCTTCCTCCTCTCCATCCTCCTCCACCTCTAGCCGCTCCTGTTGCCATGGCCGCTGGATTTCCTGATGAGGGCTAGTCCTCTGGCCTTCCTTTTATACTCTTCCATGCTACAACAAGGTGCAGCGGATGCTGATCATGGTGTGAACATTATTATAACCATGGTGCTAATACTATGATGAGCTGTGGGTGAATGAGACAGATGCTTCCATCCCTCACTCCCACCATCAGCACAAAGGAGGACCATAGCACTTTGACACCTCATCACCATAATCACAAAGACAGTATTATAGATTTATCTGAGTGCATGTCATCAGCAAAACTTTCGTTTAGAGCCAGTTTCCATGCTGACTTCAGAAAGGCTGTAGGTGAGTGGATGCTCTGTAAAGACCATCCACCACAACTGGCTCAGTATTATTGCTCCATTCGATGCTGTCTCTGACTCAGATGACCAGTTAGCTATCCAGAAATACATTGACCAAGCACGCATGTCACTAGATGGGCGGGGTGGAGACAAAGAGATACGTGCCTTGCCACCAGGTTGACATTTGTGTGTCCCGTGGAGGGAGAAGGTGGAATTATTACCCACCACTCTTTTATGATGAAAAGAACTGCAGGAGGAAGTCGATAAGAAAAAAGGCAACTCATAAGCCTTTTATACTCTTCCATGCTACAACAGGTGCAGCGGATGCTGATCATGGTGTGAACATTATTATAACCATGGTGCTAATACTATGATGAGCTGTGGGTCAATGAGAGACAGATGCTTCCATCCCTCACTCCCACCATCAGCACAAAGGAGCTATCTTTGACACCACATATGGCTAGGGACAGGAACGGTAGTAGTATGCGTTAGAGTGCGTGAAAAAAAAGGGAACGCGCAGCGCCGCCCCTCTTTCTGAGCTGAAAATAAACACAAGGAGGAAGGTAGTTTTGTTACATCCTAGTCCTTTTATTGGCCGTGCATCCAATGCACAGCCAGCTTCCGTGAGGCTCAGACTCCACGCCAACACAGCTCCTGCAAAGGAAGATAGCCAAGCATGTGTTACCAAGAGTAGTGTGTTGGCCTACCAGTGGTACCATTGGTCACAGTTGTCGCATGCAATCATGCTTTCTTTTGCGGTGATGATGGTGCATTTGTTACACCGCCAATCTTCCTTTGGCAGCAGTAAGTGTCATTGTAGATAGCTAATGTACCTCGCTGTATGACAGCCATCCATGTGTCCTTGGTGAACAGATGTTGAAGAGCAGTCGGCACAGGTGTGTCCAAGACGTCTTCATGAAATTCAGACAGGAGATCCCCTTGTGTTATAAGCTTACCTAATCAGATGCATTCAGGCTTGCATATCCATAAAAGCATGTCTAGCATGGTAAAATAATACTTATATAGCACTCGGTCAACTGCCATGGTAACTTACCCCCTGTATGTTGTTGTAAAAGGCATTTCCTTCTTTGAACCATATAGCCTTGAATGTGTTTCCAAGGCCTTGCTGATACTTTTCTTTTCATCTACAGTTGGTTTCCGTATTCTTACACTAACTTTTCTTTTTTTCTTGGTTGAAAAAAATTACCTTTGTTTGTCTATATGCATTGTTGCTGGTTGTAAGTTTGTTATTGGAAATGAATGTGGTTTTTGGTTGTTTGCTTTGCAGTTGATATAATGCGGGTTTTAATCTCTTTTAGTATCCCTACATCGTCGATGTATCATAAGATAGAAGTGTGAACATCATTCTTGACTGCACTGGCCTCACTGAGTTGAGTTTTATCTTGCAGTGTGGTTAAAAGTATACAATCTCTCCAGGTGAACCACTATCGAGAGAGTTATCTGCTTCTGGGAGCGAAGGCTCAGGAGGGTATGAGTCAGAATTGTCTGCTAAATCCATCTCTGTAATGGATTTTAAGCGTAATCTTCCAACTAAATGTATAATAATATTTGCAAATTGAGCCTTTGATTAAGGTATCAGGGCAGCTGCATAGAAACATATGCACGCATATTTCACATTCAGCACAACGTGTGGAGCATTTGTATGGGCAGATTTTGTTTAGCTGTGATACTTAATATACTTTGCCCACCTCACTTGAATCAACTTCCCATGTGTCAACATTATCTGTGGAATGTACTGCAGAAACTGGAAGATGTAAACTAGTCTTGTGTCTCATTCGGATCATGTTTATTCTTTCTGTATTTTTTCCTTTTTCCATTTTTACTAGTCGTTCAAATCCTTTATCTCTGGCTAGTTTTAGTAGAACTTGAAGGAATTTGTCCTGCCTCTTATTAATACGACCTTTTAAATATATATATTTTAAAACTCTATGGAAAGCTTCAACATACATGTTTGTGTTGACTGAAGCATCAGCCCGGTAGCAAGCTGCCCACTGTTCTTTGGATGGTGCATAATATGTGGTAAAATACTTACCAAACCTTTCTGTTTCTTTTGAAGTTACCAATTGTGTTATTGTTTCGTCCAAGAGATTTTCAAATTTACTCTTATCAGGCTCCTCCAGTAGTACCCTGAGGTTGTGATATACTTGTGCCTGTAAGCTGCGGTCTTGCAATAGTTTGAGATTTTCCCTCCATGCTCTGTCCAGATGCCATGTGCACACAAGCTTACGAGGGCGGTTATGAAACGATGCGACCCAAGCATATAATATTGTTCAGCTAAATCTGACATGAACCAAGCAGGAGACAAGTCTCCTACTCTCTTTCTGAGAGCTTTGAAGAAGTTAATTAGTAGTAGCTGATCTTCCCTGTTTGAGATACACCATGCAACTGGAAAACCCTCACCGTATTCATCAATCACAATTACAGTAATAAGCATGAAATCGTACCCATTGGTACCATGCGTACCATCCACGCATACAACTCTTCAGTTGGTTAATGTTTTCATTATGCTTTCTGCAGAGGTGTTTGAATACCAATGACAAAGTCTTTCTCACCGAGATTATCATAATTTTCTGATTGTTTCATACCTTGCGGTTTGTATATAATGACTGGGTTATCTTAACTTTTTTTCATTTCTTCTACCCATAAACATACACTTGTAGCATCATCTTTGTGCCCATATGTGACCGTCCACGCGAAAAAGCAGTATAAGTCGGCAAAATGGATTTTTAGTAAACAGCCTTACAAGTGGAAACAGCGGGTACCGCGCGATTCAGACTTTTTTAACTGAGAAGGACCTACATCTATCTAGAAGATAGCTACATACTTTAGAGCGTCGAAATTCGCTCGCCAGGGCGCCTCGAAGTAGGCTACGTCGATCTCCACGCGCCCATAAACGGGCGCAATAAACAGGAATTACCGGGCCGTCAAAAAAACAACTGCCTAACGAGGAGCTAGGGTTACCAACGATGCTAAAAGCTTATCTGCTACCTTCGTTGAGCCTGTCTTCTTCGTTTCCACGAGAGATAGCCTCGTTCCACAAGCGTGCGAGCGGCTTTAGGGGGCTTGTCAACGCACGACGTGTAACGGAACGCGTATGCGGAAAAATTTCTCCACGTAGAAAAATTGCCGTTTCTCCGGATCTAGAAGGTCTGAAGCCCAGGTACAAAAGCAGCTATATCTCCAGAATGGAACGGGTCATCCTCTACAAATTTTGAACGAGCACAGCAAAAGGGTAGAAAACGCGGAATCCGGTGAAATATCCAAAAATATTTTGCCGACTTATACCGCTTTTTCACGTGGACGGTCACATATGTCCTCTCAATGTTCGTTATATCTTTTCTTGTCAAAAGATGAATGCGCTTGAAATCCCTGCCTAGATTGTCCCGGATATTATCTAATATACGCTGAAAGTTTACCCCCTGGGCAACTTGTGCAGCAATAGCGGTTTTGTCTGATTGTTGCAGTCGTAGATGGCCTAATGCTGTTTTGTGCCCATAATGGGATCCATAGATTTGTACCTCAATGCACTCACTTCCTCTTTCTCGTGTTACTGTAATTGTTGCTGTGCAATATGCATTGATCTTTGATGTACCTTGTGTTTTTATGTGCCTCTGCCCTGTACCTCTGGTATGGAAATGACCGCTTCGGTTGCAGTAGTAATAGGTTTTCCCACAGTCTAAAAGCTCCTTTTTCCACTCAACTGAACAAACCAAGAGCTAGTTGCATTTTCAAACTCTTCCTTCCACAGCAAGAAATCTGTATTGTTACATAAAGATTATACTCGCTTAAAATATGTTTAATTACCTTCTGCTGTAGAAAACATCTTTTTCTTACTTTCCATTTGCATTCCATGTTGTAATTCTAAGTGCCTTCTCACATACCTACATTTATTTTCTATATTTCCTGCTTTGCAATTCCGTTCTGTTGGGTGTACTTTTCTTTTATGTTTGTACAAAGCTGATCTGTGTTAATATATTTTGCCACAATTATTACAAATCTTTTCTTCATCATTTACTTTACGGATTGCCTGGGTCTCAGGGTGTTTTACTGTGGTTTTGGTGCAGTTGGGAGAGATATTATTTGCATTACTGGGTGTAAGAATTGAGCTGGTTAATGCATTCACAGATCTTGAAGTGGTATTCAGGGAACGGTTTGTTCCCTTTACCAGTTTATTTTGAGGTAAGAGCACTTTAGACTTTGGTGGAGTCGAGGGAGGCTGCTTTGTGAGGCCTTCCGACTGTTCGAATGATTGGCATGTCACACTACGTAATGTACATGTTTTTATTGTTAACATTATTAAAATAACATACTTGTTGGAAATCAATTGGCTGTTCCCTCATGTGGTATAATCCAAACTATTGTCATTGTATATATATTAACAAAATAATATTATACCTGACTGACAAATGCCCCACAATCTGAAGAATTTGCTTGCTGTGGTATATCCTAATTGATTTAATTAGCTTATTAGCTCAAGGTGAAACCTATATAAAGGTGTGCTTACTTTCACGGCAACATAATTCCAGTTCTCCCAATCATTGCGTTCTACACCTTGTTATTCACAACGAGCATCATAATATTCACTACAAGCAGACAATAATTCGACTGATAAACTACATAATAATTTACCAAAGTATCTTCCAGTAAAGTGGTGTATCAGTAATTTGCCAAATTTTCCTTGGTGTTTAGCACCTGTGTGGATTATCACAATATCGTTCTTGGATGCTATGTATAGCTTACCAATAGAGTCCAATGGCATTGGCCCTGATTGATGATGACATATACAATATCATGTTGCATCAAATTCACCTGAAGGAATTCTGAGTGTTGAGGTTTGTAATGTAATTGCTATAACCTACCTTTCTATACCACCGGGCAACACCCTTGTACCCATCACTTTGCAGCTTCTGCACAAATTGTGAGCTGACAGCAAATGCATTCACATCATTCTGTTTGTAAGGCAAGATAAACTCTATGCATGCATTAGGGAAATGTGTGACCTCCTTGGCCTCTTGGCAAATCAGCTCAAAGTAGCATTGAAGGTAATTTCATATTTTAATAATCAACACGGAATCACACATACTTCATCTGAGAACCACTGATTTCCCATGACTCGTTGGCATTGGGTGATTGAGAGGGTAAACACTGTGTCATCTACTAATACAATCACTCTTTTACACATTTTATGTTGTGAAAATCTCTTGTATTTACCACTTATTTCATAGAGTAGCAGAAATGGATCCTGTTAATCTGGAAGGTTCATTATTACAGCTTTGTGAAATAGATTATGACTGTACTAAGATGGGCATCGTCAGCTAGAAACCACTGCCTCTGTTTGTGTAGCTTACGTAGTGGCCAGAATTTTTTCCGCAATGATAGTGGATGACAGCCCCCACCAATCTACAACAGATGCCTTTTCTAACACGAAGAAAGGCATTCTAAAAAGTGTCAAAGCAGCATTTCCAAAGATGTAGAACATCATAGTTTACGTACCTGTATTTCTGCTTTTGGATATCCCATTCTGTTGCATGCGTGTTTTCTTAATTAATACATGATTTCGACAATAGCTACTTACCCAGTGTTGTGTTTTGTTACATGTACAAACATGTATCGAGGACTGTTTGAGATAGTCATATTTCTGCTGGCTCTGCAACTATTTTTAAATACATAGATTGTGAGGATATTTATAACAAGGTATACCTGCTGCATTTTCAATCAGAAATTGTCTGTTCTTCAAACTCATTCAGAAACAAATCATTCACATGTTGCGGCTTCACCTTCTTTGTTTTCTGTACGAGGGCTCATATGCTTGAATGTTAATTTTGTGCACACATTTACCCCATCAATCAATAAAGAAGCATGCACTTCCACATAAGCATCCAAATCTGTCTGAACTATCTTTGACACACAAGTGTTACAGAACCCTTGTATAATAACTTGACTAGCATATTTTCTTACTATTATAAGTACGTCTCCTTCCTACATGCCACTTTCCTCCTGCAAAAATAACTCCCAAGTCTCTTTCATACATTTACAATAGAATTCTTACTCTTCAGACATGGTTTCCATTAGAAAGTTCATCAAGAAAGCTAAAAATTCATGTGCGTCATGCTCCTCTCCAGGCTTGAAAAACGAACCCACACCTATTTTGATGTATGTTTACTGCCATATGTATTTATGTGCTCCCTCACTTTTCAAGGAGTGAAAGAGATCATATGAAGAGAGGGTAGTTGGGGTTCCATACTGATACTTCTCCAAAATACCATGAAGAGCCATTATGATGCATCTATCTGTAATTCTGTTTCATGCTGCAAGCGCCTACTCTTTATTATTACTTACTACGTTTACAATTCTCACACTCAGGAGAATGAGATTGCTTTGCATCATGAAGCAAGTCTCTGAAAAACTCTGGTTGAACAGGCAAAACAAATGTTCCCACTGTTTTGGATTCTGGGAGGCAGCTTCATCACTACTGAACTTGTACACATGAACTCTACAATAAGCACACTTCTATACAATGCCACTTCTATTACATCATGTGGTCAACTGCTGGTTAGCATGTGGTTAAATCACTAAACCACCAAGTGATGTAAAATTGTAATGATATTCATTGAAATCACAATGATATACACAGCAACACAGCTTGATTGAATCTTCTCCACACCAACGCAGCTTGCTTGGATCTAAAGAAGGAATATCACTCCATGGTAACTGCGCGCGTAACATATAATCGTACTGCGTAATAATTATACGCAAACAACTTGCTTGTGCCACACGCGAACGTATGTTTTCCCCTTGCTTAGCAGGCGACCCCGAGTCCTGTGTCTAGCTAGCTAGCTAGCGGTTGGGGGTGGGGCTGCACTGTACGTGCGTGGTTAAATGAACAGAGGTCAAAGTTGACGATGGCAACGTTCCTGTCCCTAGCCATATGTTTCGCCTCATTCTACCATAATCACAAAGACAGTATTATAGATTTATCTGAGTGCATGTCATTGGCTCTCTCTTTTACGATCAAAAGAACTGCAGGAGGAAGTCGATAAGCAACTCATAAGCTTGTCTCAGCTCTTATGCATGTAATTACACCTGGAGTGTTGTGTAGTGGATAAGGGTGGTCGCTGCAGACCCACCTGCAGAACAGTGGGTTTGTGGTTGGCTTCGGAAAGAAAACTGACACGCTTCAACTGTAATATATACCATGAAATGAAGTATAGCTAATAGCTAAAGACCAGTTCCTCCCCAGGTGTTGAATGTGCCGTGCAGAAACAGGGATAAACCACCCAAACGGACAGTAGAACAGAGAGAGAGAGAGAGAGAGAGAGAGATGTACATCTCTGCGCAAAAGGCAAGAAGGTCCCACAGATTACGCTGCACCCCACTTGACTTGCAATGATATCAGACATCTTTGAGATAGATAGCAAGGGTTGCTGCAGAAATCTTCGTGGGCGCAGGCTTGTGTGTATATACAATATGTTGTTCTTCAGATCAGTTCTCTCTGGAGTTGGCTGCTCACACATCAGGAAATAATCAGCTGTAGCATTCTTCATCAACATACCATATATCCCCCAGACCAGTGCACAACACATTTTACACAATACTAAACACCAACAACACCATTCACCACCCCAACTGGATGAGACAGCAGCTTATGCCCAAGAGTGTTGCAGTTTCTGTTTGTTAGTTATACACCTTGACGTAGTAGCTGTGACTGAGAGCTGTTGATATAGGTGCAGAGCCATTTTGCGCCATTTTGCGTGAGGCTCAAAAGGGGGTGGGGCTCCCGCGCTATACACCCCCACACCCGCCGTCCACACATCACATGCACACGCAGGCCAGTAAATACGCCGCGGAAGATTCAAGAGCAGAGGTATGTTAGGCGCTCGATGCAAAGAAGGTGAAGCCGCAACATGTTCTTCTGCTGCTGTTTCGTAAAAAGTAAATCATTTACAATTCTATTACCTAATACATTGACCTGGTTTATTCAGAAAGAACAGAACCACCACCAACGAGGAGGGTGACTTTCGCCAAAATGGTAAATATGCTCTCTCTTGCTTACTATGTCAACCCACTGACAGATCCCATTCCCACCTTGTCATGCACTTTGCAATATGCACGCAATAACTGTTGGAATTATAGTATTTTACTCTACAGGCGGAGCTGTGGGAGCTGCCCCCAACCCCGCTTCCTCCTCCTCTACCCAAGCTCCGAGTTCCCCCCCCCCCAATCCCCAATCTACCCCTTGTTGGGGTGGTGAATGGTGTTGTTGGTCTTTAGTATTGTGTAAAATGTTTTGTGCACTGGTCTGGGGGATATATGGTTTGTTGATGAAGAATGCTATTTCCTGATGTGTGAGCAGCCAACTCATCTGAAGAACAACATATTGTATATACACACAAGCCTGCACCCACGAAGATTTCTGCAGCAACCCTTTCTATCTATCTCCAAGATGTCTGATATCATTGCAAATCAAGTGGGGTGCAGCATAATCTGTGGGACCTTCTTGCCTTTTGCGCAGAGATGTACATCTCTCTCTCTCTCTCTCTCTGTTCTACTGCCCGTTTGGGTGGTTTATCCCTGTTTCTGCACGGCACATTCAACACCTGGGGAGGAACTGGTCTTTAGCTATTAGCTATACTTCATTTCATGGTATATATATTACAGTTGAAGCGTGTCAGTTTTCTTTCCGAAGCCAACCACAAAGAAGGTTTGCATTATACTTTATTGATGTTTGTTCACTGGTCCCCTACCATCTTTGCACTTTTTGATTTCTACAGATTTCAAAGTGCCTATAAATATTTCTCCCACTCCCCCCCTAACCAGTAGAAGTAGTTTTCGACCCCTTCCTCCCCCACAGTGACAAAAAGGTTTGATTTGTGCATACAACTTTGTTCACTTATACACTGTTTTTTTCTGTTCTGCAGTGTTTGACCATGGACTAAACTTTATAATAATTATATGGATGATGATGTTACACCAGTAGCCTGTAGTAAGCATAGCTGTAGCCATACTTGGCTAGTAACACTGACACCTAACCAAAGGCCTTTGGACAATCTCTTCTCAAAGTGTTGAATTTTGAGTTGCTGGTTATCTGGTAAACTGTCTCCACCTCAGAGTGCACCCAGATAACTGTAATGGTCACTGGTCATTGTGGGGCACCTCCAAGTAATCCTAGCCAGCACAAACCAGTTGACCAGACAAGCCAACCATCCTCATACTCTCGCTCAGTGTGCACAATTATGATGATGGACAGTACCTTTGTTTCTATGTACTCATTGTCTGCATGCAAGGGATGACCATGCCTTTCGAGGTGGGTCGCTCCCCTTTGGTTCACCTGATAGGGCCGATACTCCACTAGATTGTCCCATGGAGTCGGGTTGCAGCTTCGGGCAGTCCTTCTGGAAGTGTGAGGGTTCCCCACAGTTGAAACAACATCCTTTCTTGGTCGTGTTTCGTGTGGAAGGGCGGCCTGATGTGGATCTGGACGTGAATTCCTCTAGGGGAACATTTGACTCAAGAGTTGGAGGCATTAGGCTTCTTCTTGGAACCACGCGGGGTAGATCCACCATACGAGCTCTCACCAAAAGCTCATCAAAATTCTCTAAAGGTGATGGTGCGCCCAATTTTCTCTGATATTTTGGTAGTAGAACCTTCCTTTTATGAAACGGTCGAACTACTTCGGGTTCTCCCCAATTTATGTAGTTCCACTCCTAGTTCTTCCTGTCCTCCACCCCTCATCAGAAGAAACACAACAGGAGCCCTACGTGAACGATCACAATCAGAGAGAGTCGAGAGTGGAGAATTCAGGCGCTGTGCGGCTGTGCTATACCGAAAACGTTAGGAGTTTTGTCACGTGCACTCGCTCGCAGAGCCCCACCCCCTGATTTGCACTCGGTGGTTTGTGGGCGGGCGTGAGCTGCCTGGCTACCTACGTACATATATGGCAAGGAGGGAGATGGACTCTAAGCAGACACAGGAAACTGTCTTGTGGAAAAAGAAAATCAAGATACATCAGTTATGATTAACAGTTTGTACAGATCATGTTTTGCGGGATACATTTCCTACATGAAATGGTGTGAAAATCAACAGAAAAAACAAGGTTTAATTAATATAATGTTTTCATGTTACTTTTGTTAGTTCACGAGGTTCATATGAGAAATGAGGAACCTCATACTAACAAATCTGATTGGTCGATTTGAATCGAACTATGCTCTAACAAGGTGTTTAAGATGGTTGGCTTGCCTGTATTTTCACTTGCGTGGTTTCTAAAACTGCGTAACAAATCACTAGGTGAATACCACCTATTGATTGTTTTCGCAGTTTTAGATCCATGCTTGCTAAAAGTATGAAGGTTTTGGGCTGTTTTTCTCTCGTTTTTTTTGCTAATTACGTGATGATACAATTATACACAAAGAATATCCTATCTGCAATTCCGAGTTGTCAGACATTTCACTTACAATCTCAAAGTTCTGTATGAACCCTTGTTCGCCGTCTATAAGTTAGTTAGTTACTCTGTACGAGGGAACTACGGGATTTCAATGAACCTGAGCACAGCGAGGGCAACTACGCGGATGGCCCGAGGGTTCATTGAAATCCCGTAGTTCCCGAGTATACGGAGTAACTAACATGTTTAGTGTAGAGCAATCCGCACACGCACAGCGCCCGTTTCCAGGCAACTGAAATTCGAATGAGCGTGAAGACGTGATTGGTAAGAAACTCAAGCGAGGTTTCAGCCACCAGTGAAACAGTATTGGGCACTCCGCCGCGCTTTGAGGAAAATGGCTCCACCCACTCTACGTGCACGTTACGCGGGCTGACGTACCGCTAGCGAGCGCTAGCGTACAGGCGCTACACATAGCTAGGCCCAGACTTCTTGTCTCTTTGTGCATACTGCTGAAACTAAAAAAGCATTATTGTAGACAATAAAGCTACATGTTTCTGTAGATGATGTACGTGATCTCGTCATTTCCATGCTAGCGAGCGCTAGCGTACAGGCGCTACACATAGCTAGGCCCAGACTTCTTGTCTCTTTGTGCATACTGCTGAAACTAAAAAAGCATTATTGTAGACAATAAAGCTACATGTTTCTGTAGATGATGTACGTGATCTTGTCATTTCCACGTGAAAATTTTACATGAAAAACACGGAGCGTCCCAGGTATACTACGGGAAATAGTACCTCGTGTGGACAAATCAGATTCCTAGATTTATTAAATCAGCTATGCACTAAGTATAGGTTAGATGCTGAGCCGTGGGAATTACGCGATTTAGTGAGCCGAGGGCCCTTGGCTGTCGGCGTCCCGAGCGCAGCGAGGGCACTAGTACCAGGGCCCCGAAGCTCACTAAATCACGTAGTTCCCAAGGCAACGCATCTAACCATCTTAGACTACAGCGCTAACAACGCACGCTGCATTGAGGATGTAAGGCTAGAGCTTTTTGCTGAGGACGAACTGGATGTAGACAGGCTATTTGCAGCTGCCAGCAGCCACTTCGAGCAGGCGTACAACAACGACTATACCAGCAAGCAGTAGCAGGCAGCGCGGCTCGCTAACGTGAAAGTAGGCGGGGCCGCTGGGCGCTTCTCATACTGCTAGCGTGCACGTCTGGCTCGAGCTGTAGCTAGGGCCCTGAAGTCATGCACCGCTTCCTACTAGAAGACGGATACCTGGTTTTTCGTGAGAAAGAACCTCTCCAGAAGCTCCGTTTGCCTTACGCACGCACGGCGTCTCTCGAATTCAAGGCGTGGTTGCCATGGCTAATACGCGTAAGTAAGTGCCGCAGGGCCGCGAAATAGTTACCGCGGAAGAGGTAACTAACAAAAATAGTTACCTCCAAACTCGGAATCTGATTGGTCAATTGCATGTTACCGTAGTCTAAAGGTCCTGCTTTCCCTCGTCTTTTGATAGACATGTATTTTCGATGCGTTTTACATGTAACGTGTGCTGTATACATACATTTGTGATGGTAATAAAATGCTGTTATCAGTGAGTGG